>KL647297.1:891279-972049 GCA_000727475.1 Sarcocystis neurona
ACAGCAGCAGCNGGAATGGCAGCAGNGGAACAGCAGCAGCAGGAATGGCAGCAGGAGGAACAGCAGCAGCAGGAATGGCAGCAGGAGGAACAGCAGCAGCAGGAACAGCAGCAGCAGGAACAGCAGCAGAGGAACAGCAGCAGAGGAACGGCAGCAGAGGAACAGCAGCAGAGGAACAGCAGCAGAGGAACAGCAGCAGAGGAACAGCAGCAGAGGAACAGCAGCAGAGGGACAGCAGCAGAGGAACAGCAGCAGAAGGGACGGCAGCAGCAGGAACACAGGCAGCAGGAACAGCAGCAGGAGGGACGGCAGCAGCAGGAACACAGGCAGCAGGGACAGCAGGAGGAACACAAGCGGCAGGAACAGCAGCAGGGGGGACAGCGCCAGCAGGAACACAAGTAGCAGGAACAGCGGCAATAACAGCAACAGGGGGCAACAGGCAGCGCAACAAAGTCTGCCAGCAGCGCACCGGCAGCACCAGCAGCTGGCTCTGACGAAATAAACAGCAGCAGCAGAAAAGCAGCAACACAGGAGCAGCAGCGGCAGTAGCAGCTCCAGCAGCCGTAGCAGCAGCAACAGAGTTGCAGCTGCAGCAGCAGAACATCAGCAATGGAGGAATCCCAGGCGCGGTAGGAGCAGCCCCAGCAGGCACCGCAGCAGTAGCAACCGTAGAAGCAGCAGCAACAGCTGCAGCAGTAGTTAAAAAAGCAGCCGCCATACAAAAAAACACGTCTTCTCCCAATATATTTACGTACGCGCATATACATACAAGTACATATATATATGTATACACATATATATATATATATATGTAGCAGTGTGTCTTCACGCACAAGGACACACTTATATAGAGAGGTGCGCGCACGCCATACATGGCTGCAGATATATATTTTTTTATATATGGCTTTTAAAAATAGGAAATATAGTAGACAGAGAGGCACAGAGAGGCGGAAGAAAGAGAGGGCCTCTGCCCCACCTGTGCGGAAGAGAGGGTAGGCGCTGATCTGCGTGGAAGCGGGCAGCGAATATTCTGCAACAAGATTAAATATCTGCAGCGCGATGTACGCGACTGCTGCTCCAGGAGCCTGATACAACGTGACAGCAGCAGCAGCAGTAGCAACGGCAGCAGCAGTAACGGCAGCACCAGCGACAGCAACGGCAGCAGCAGCAGCGACGGCAGCAGCAGCAGCTACAGCAGTGACAGCAGCTGCAGCAGGACACACAGATACGAACATCAAGTTTCAGCAGGCAGCGACAGAGTAGGGAGCACTGCAGCAGCAGCCAGTTCAACAGACGCCGGGGACAGGCATACTGACACATCAACAGCAGCAACAGGAGAAGCAGCGCAGCACCTGCAGCAACGCAGTGGCCGCAGCAGCCGTCGTCGGAGCAGCAGCAGCAGCAGCAGCCAAAAAGCCGTCGCTGCAGCAGCAGCAGCACCGTCTCGTCGTAGCAATAGCAGGGACAGTAGTCCTGTCGGACGAGGAGGAGGAGGAGGAGGAGCAGCAGCAGCGGCAAGGCAACAACAAACCGCAGCGGACGCAGCAGCAGCAGCGTCTCTCAGCACCCGAGAACGCGCAGAAAGTTTTCTCCGGCATCAACGTCGTCGTCCTCTGCGTCGTATCAAGGCTCGGCAGAAGTGGCCAAGGCCACCGAGGACCAGGCGTATATCTTTCCTCTATTATCAAAATGCATGCAGGTGGGTGTGGGTGTGGCTACACATGTGGTCTGTACAACGACACTGCCGTCTTTATATCAGCGCCTTTGAGAAGGACTTTGCAAGGAAAGCCGGAACAAACGAGCAGCAAAAGCATGAGATATTGTTGCTGGTTCTACACGAGGGCCTTCCACTGCGAAGAGAAAGCCCTTAAAAATAATCTGCATGCACCTATTCCCACACCCATTCGGCAACACGCACTAAGTAAGCCAGTGTCCATACTACGGCATACATATAGATACACATATGCCTATACACATATATATACATATATATATATATACGTATACATGTACATATACATATATATATACGTATATATGTGTATATATATTATATTATAAAATAATATATATATGTAAAGTGGGATAGATAGATAAACAGGTAAATAGACAGGTAGATAGATACACATTCATGTACACGGAATATACACATATATACTACACAATAAAAAAAAAAAGTCAACATATACATATATATATGTGAATAATGTAAAAGTGTATATATGTATATATATATAGATAGATACTCACGTATATGCAATATATATACTACATATTATTGTATACGTAAATGATGTGAAAGTCTGTATATGTATATACAGATAAATAAATGTGTAATAATTATGCATACGCACTATATATATATATATATATACATGAGAGGTGTGTCCCTACGTAGTGCATGGCCCCCACCTCATTACGTACCGCTCAGGATATATACATATATATATATGTAGAGACAGAGGAAAGCAGCCGCGCGTATTTACATATACATGCATGCAAATAACGTGAAAGTATGTATGTAGATATACATATATATATATGTGTACGTATTTATGTACATGAAAATATATAGAGAGAGGGAGAAAGGGAGACTTTTCTGGGAGGCGTACACCTACACATACTGCGTCACACATACATCATTCCGCACCTTTCAGCTCATACATACATACGTTCATATGTTATATATATAATACAGCCATATTACATGAATATTATCTCTTCATTATATTCATACGCCATATATTATATGTGATATATGTTATGGAAATACTATATCCTTATTATGCGTATGAATACATATATAGATAAATCTGCAGAGAAAGACAAGTGGCAAAGCGCATAGATACACCGAGACGGGGAGACGCACACATGTACAACCATACACATATATATACATATATATATATATATTCTTTCTCTCTCCATATATATATATATATGAACACACACGTATATACGAGACGACTATACATATATATTGCAACATCCGTCCATCAACCCATTTCTTATCCGTGCCATACATATATATATATATATATTGGTTGGCAGAATGAGAGAGGAAATGAAAGCTGCATCGCTTTTTTTGTAGTTCATATTTTTATGTGAGGACGTTCATATGGAGGTGAAGGCGCCACATACGAGAGGTTGGAGAGATAGGAACAGATATTCCCATGCGAATATATATATATATATATGTACTTGAAAGTACGCGTATTGCGGCTGTCCACCCTCCCTTAACACAGAAAGAGAAGAACGGAGGAAAAAACGGCGTCTCTTCTTGTAAGGCAGCACATCACAGAGACATGTGACACATACTCACACGCACCTGAACATGGAGGGACGCCTATTATCAGAGCTTCTCATATATGTACACCTTCAAACATATATACATATATAACATATATATATAGACATGTTTCTCTCCCTCTCTCTGTACATATATATATATTTTACTCTCCCTCTGTATATATATATGTGACTTTCTTTCGCTGTCTACATTTATATATATATTCCTCTCTTTATCTGTGTGACTGTTCCTTTTTTGCGTGTTGGGAGAGTAGCCTTACGAAGGACGGCTGGGAGCCGTGGAGAGGGAGACGCAGGGGCCCGGCAAAAGCAGCAGCAGCAGGGGAGGGCGAGGGTGAAGAATGCGAAGCAGCAGCAGCAGCAGCGGGAGAGGCTCTGGCCGCGGCGAGGACGCCCAAGAGGCAGCAGAGAAGGCAGCGGCAGCACGCGTCGAAGAACTGCGAGAGGAATTTCAGAACCACCACGCCCAAGCCGTTCTGAGGAAATGAAATTTCCACAAATACATATCCGCATGCAGCACGGATCGCCGCAACAAAAATGCCGACCTCCCTACAGAAGAAATACAGAGAGAGGCGCACATACACATACATATATGTATGTAGATGTGTATTTCCCTCTCTCTATATATATTTGTACGTAATATTCGTTTGTGTATATGCACCTCTCTATATGTGTAGATGTGTATTTATATATGTGTATATGTATATATATTTGTACGTAGTATTCGTTTGCGTATACGTATCTCTCGTAAACGTCTTCACTTGTATCACTTCCTCTCTATCATATATATATTCTTGCGAGTGTGCATATAATTATATACTTCTGCAAACGTAAATATATGCACATCTACATTTGTATGTGGTATTCTTCTTTATCTATTCCTGCACTTGTAGTAGACCTCCTCACATACATATATCCCTCTCTTTCTCTCGCTCTTAACATGTATATATTAGCGAATGTGACTATATGTATACATATTGCTGCAAGTGCAAATGCGAATATACGCATATGTATATATATGTATATATTTGTATGGGGTATTCTTCCTTCGTATATGTGTATCTCTAGTAGACGTCCACACATCTGTCTTCCCCCCCCTCTGTCTCTGTACAACGTAGAACATATGTATCCTTCCGCAAAGGCAGATATATGTATATTTCTGCAGGTGTGTCTATATATTTGTATATAGAACTTCTTTACCCTATTTAAAGGAGAAGTACACACGTATATATCCTTCTCTTTCTCTCTGTGTGCGTGTATGAGAGGAGTGTTCCTACTTTATACTCTCCAGCAACGTCGCCAACAGAAGCAGCTCATCCAGACGTGTGTTACGTATATGTGTGTATATAACTTCTCACTTCCCTGCTGACCCTGGCTTCTACAGACATACTCCTATATATATACGTGTGTCTACAGAGGGAGGACGTATATATACATATATATATGTAGACACGTATGTATGGACGTGTTCGCACGGGTGTAGACACACAGACAGAGACATGGGGAGCCTCTTGCAGAAAAATTGGCCACGGAAGCGTTGAGAAATATAAACGGCCACCGGTGCAGGTCTCTCCAACTCAAAATAGGCGTCAGCCACACCTCCATATATACATGGGTAGATGTATGTAACGTATACGCAGGGCCGTATTAAGCGGCCGCCGAAGATACGTCAGCAGCACATACAACACATCTATTCATATATATTCAGCAGAGCGGTGGGAAAATGCGGCCCAATAGACGCCAAGGGGGGATATCTGTCATCTATTTATCTACGTACACATATGTGTGTGTCTATCCTATCTATGCTGTTCGTCTATCTCTCTATATACACGTAAGTAACCGGCCCTTAGAACACTGCGCCCGAATATATGCGAGCGCTATCTATATCTGTGTCTCTATCTATCTATATATCTATCGATATCTATCTACTATATATCCATCTCTATCTATATCTGCCTACATCTCTGTCTGCAGCTATACTACTACTACCTATCTATATCGATCGATGTTTCTATCTATATCCATATACCTGCATTTATCTATATCTGTTAATGTATCTCTATATCTATCTACTATATCTATGTATACCCAGAGGTATTATCTGTCTCTCTTCTATATGTTTATCTCTCTGTATATACGTATACGTACGATTAACAGGGTCTAAGTAAATCGCGGCCAAATAGATGCCAGCGATATTCATCATCTATCTACCTACGTATGAATGTATGTATCCTGCGTATCTATCTAATCTTATCTATACACCTATATATATAGCTGGCAGACCCATAGCAAACCGCGGCCGACTACACGCCAGTGATATGTATCTATCTATCTATTCATACCTATCTACCTATCTATCTACCTACCTACATACCTATCTATATCTATCTACGTTTATCTCTCCGTATCTGTCTATATCTACTTACCTATATCAATCTCTATATATCTGTCTACCTACTTACATATCTATCGCGCTATATATATCTCTCTGTATGTATCTATATCTACCTATCTATACCTATCTGTATCTACCTACGTGTCTCTATGGCTATCTGCCGCTATCTATCTCTATCTGCCTGTACCTACCTATATCTATCTATTTCTATCTATATCTATCTATCTATATCTATATTTATCTATCACCACCTATCTATACCTACCTACACCTGTATCTGTCTACCTATGTATATCTCTTTATCTATATCTATCTATGTATAGCTATCTACATATAGCTATCTATCTGAATCTATCTATCTCTACGTATATCTATATATATATAGATGTATCTCTCTCTCTATTCTCTCATTGACAGTCCCATAGTAGAGACACGTATGATAGTAAAGTAAGCGGGACCACCGGCATCAGCAAGTCACGAAATTTCGACGGGGGAAGCATCGCTCTTCTCAGAAATAATGAGAGGAAGTAATGAAAAGGAAGTGCCTTGCTGCCCCCCCTTTTGCTGCCCGCCTTGTCCGTCCTCCCCTCCCTTCGTGGCTTCCTCTCCTACTGACGCAGGACACCGCCGTGCGCAGCAGACGGCTCGGACGAGGTGCGTGTGTGCTGCTGCGAGACGGGCAGACGAAGAAGAGGAGGAGCAGCTGCAACGGAGACGACCGAAGAAGCCACCGTTGTTACGCCGAGGTCACAGTTCAGGGAAGGCGTTCTCATGAAATACGGAGAGACGGAGAGCGCCAAGAAGAAAAGCAGAAAGGATAGAAAAAGTGGAGCTCCTTACCCCGGCGTAAACCAACAGATGCAGTGTATACAATAATACTGCAAGAGAGAGCAAGCCACATGCGCTGGAGCTGCCGGCTGCAAGGGAGACGCTGCGAAAGGCAGCCGCAGCAGCAGCAGCAGAGGACGAAGAAGAGCGAGGCGGCAGCGGAGGAAGAGGAGAAGGAGCTGCGCTGAGAGCTGCTCGCCAGGCTGGCGCCCACCACAGGGCCGTGCCCACGCTGCAAAGAAGCAACGTCAGCAAGTACAGCTCGAGCAGCCCTACACACAGCAGCAGCAGCACACAGACGCACACCACGCACCTGCACCACCACACGTCCCAAAAGCAGCAGCACCACCGTGCCACACGCAGCCGCAGCAGCAGCACCGGAGAGCAGCAATAGCAGCAACAACAGAGAGCAGCAACAGTAGCACCTCTACACACACACAGCAACAGCAACAGCAGAGAGCAGCAACAGAAGCACGGGTACCGACAGCAGCAAAACAAAGAGAGAGCAGCGCACGCGAACAGCATATGGCAGCGGCAGCAGAAACTGCGACCGCAGCAGCAGACGACTGCCCGAATTACGCGGCACCGCAGAGGCAACAGCTGCTTCAGGCGTCGTCCACCGAAGAAGACCAAGCAGTAGTAACATCAAGCCGTCGGCGCCATACCAGCAGCACTCTTCCCACTAGGTAACCCGCGCATATTTAATATTCTCTACGCATATCCATATAAACAAACATCCAAATAGAAAGAGAGGAAAATAGAGTGAGTGAGGCATATATGCACATAGAGAGAGAAAGCGAGAGAGAGATACAGAGAGACATACGCATGTGTATATATATATACATATATATATATACATATATATATATATATGTATGTAGAGAGTGACACAGAGAGGTAGAGATAGAGAGGGTGAGATACATATACGCACAGAGAGAACGACACACTGAGATTCCGAAAGAGAGATACGAGGAGGTTTATATTTGTATAGATATACACATATATGCATATATATATATATCTATATATATATATTTATACAGAGAGAGAGATGGAGAAAGTGAGACACATATACATATACATGTATGGAGAGAAATAGTGAGAGGAGGAGTGTGAAGGATAGAGGGAGAGAGACGCATATATATATGTATATATATATATATATGTACATACATGTAGAGAGACACAGGAAGGAAATAATACAGAGACAGGTATATATACACGTACACCCGTATACATGTATATATAGAGAGAAAAAAATATCTAAATAGAGAGATATACATATACATACATAGAGAGAGAGATCCACACAGATACAGAGAGAGAGCTAGACATAGATAGACAGATACATATAGAGAGACAGAGATACATATAGATATACGTATACAAACATATATGTGTATACACTGACATATTGGCAGTCTTCTTCGTCTCTGCAACGGCCTGGAGAACAGAAGTGTCCCCCCCGTCTGCTCTTCTGTTTTACTTGCAAGGCCTGCAGCACGACGGTTTCAGCGGGAAAAGTGTGGCACCCCGTGGCGCAACCGATGACACTTCCTTCGTTCTCGATTACTATTGAGAGTTGCAAGACTTCCTTTGAACTTCTGTAGAGCTGCGGAAACGTACCTATTCATAGAAGCGCTGAGAAAGGATAAGTTCGAGGAAAAAG
The DNA here is from genome assembly GCA_000727475.1 of Sarcocystis neurona. NCBI lineage: Eukaryota > Apicomplexa > Conoidasida > Eucoccidiorida > Sarcocystidae > Sarcocystis > Sarcocystis neurona. The sequence continues at coordinate 899,481 of KL647297.1, forward strand.
TGAAAAAGAACACAAAGAAGAAGGAAAGGAGGCACGAAGGTGCAGAGCGTCTCTTGCCCCGCTACTGTCTCTCCCGCTAGTCAGCTACTTTCATCTCTTCTACCCATTACCATCTCTTTTCTTCCTCTGCTGCTGCTGTTCCTCCTTCTTCTCGTGTTGCGGCTGCCGCCGCTGCTGCTCCACTGCCGCTGTTGTCGCTCCCGCTCCTGCTGCTGCTGTCGCTCCCGCTCCTGCTGCTGCTGTCGCTCCCGCTCCTGCTGCTGCTGTCGCTCCCGCTCCTGCTGCTGCTGTCGCTCCCGCTCCTGCTGCTGCCGTCGCTCCCGCTCCTGCTGCTGCCGTCGCTCCCGCTCCTGCTGCTGCTGTCGCTCCCGCTCCTGCTACTGCTGTCGCTCCCGCTCCTGCTGCTGCTGTCGCTGCTGCTCCTGCCGCTGCTGTAGCTGCTGCTCCTGCCGCTGCTGTAGCTGCTGCTCCTGCTGCTGCTGTCGCTCCCGCTCCTGCTGCTGCTGTAGCTGTTTCGTTTTAGATATTTGTGAGGAGCAGTTGGTCTTCTCACCTTGTTCATCACACGAGAAATGCCGCTCCCAGAAGCCTCCAGGATTAAGAAACTGTATACTGTACATGGCGTCGAGCGGTTGCATAGATTTGCACCGGGTCAGCTGCAGCAGGCGAGGCGCACGCGAGAAAAACAAAAGCAGTCGGCTGCTGTTCTCTCTCTCTCTCCTTTTCTTCTCACTGCAGCAAGCAGCAAACACTTGTCTGTGACTAACAGAGAGACAAACCGGCATATACACATACATATGTACATACGGACTTCATAAACTGCTAGAGAAAGAGGAGCACACACACATACATACATGCATACACACACACGTATGTACAAATATATGTATCAATATACATGTGTATACACGTATATAGCTCCTAAACTGATTGACAGAGAGAGACAGACCGTCACACATACGGTCATATATACATATACTACGGAGATAGAGAGAGGAAGATATATATGTGTATATGGAATATCACAAGGTTGACAAGCAAATACTGCAGAGATTTCGGGCAAGACGCAAAGATCGACAGCAGAGTGAAACGGAGAGATATACGGAGATGCAGAGAAAAAGGGGGCCAAAAATAGTGGTGGATAAAAGAAGACAAAAAATTTCCGGAGACACACACAGAGAGACAAAGAAAGACAAGTAAGAGAAGGGAGACGGACACACCGAGGGAGACGGAGAGGGGGAGACGAGAAACTACTAAAAGAGACACAGAGCGGATATTAAAGGCAGACGATAAAAAGAAGTAAATATTGACACACCAGAAAAGACATAGAGAGATATACAGGCAGAGGTAGTAAACCGATAAAGAGAGAGATACACACGCGGATTTCTATCCATACAGTTGATTCTCATACATCCATTTAACAACCCGTACATATACATATATATATACAGATGCACACACTTTCTATGTCTCTCTCCATATGTATGTCTACGTATACAGTGATGTATACAGAGCGAGAGGGGGAAGTTCCGGCGGCGTCTTCAAAAAGAGAAAGACACAGACCGCGTAGACACGTGTGGAAGTAGACATACAGACACAGAGTAGAGGCAGCAGAAAGAGACAGACAGAAGGGAAGACGCGCGGGTAGAGAGCGGCACAGACACGGAGACACGGAGACGAGACAGAAGGGCCCCGATACACCGGCAGTTTTAATATGCGAGAAAACAGAGGGAGAGACATACAGACGGGGAAGTAGACACAGACACACAGACAGAGGAGGGGCAGATAGAAGTAGACACAGAGACAGCGGAGGGGCAGATAGAAGGAGACACAGACACAGAGGCAGAGGGACAGACAGGGAAGTAGACACAGAGACAGAGATAGAGGAGGGACAGATAGAAGTAGACACGCATCACACACGTGGACGTGTATGAGGCAAGACATACGCACACTCCCACAACACGCACAGAGAGAAGAAAATATACCAGTGAGACGGCGACTCGTTGGCTCAAGGACTGCAAACATCTTCGAGAAGAAACGGCAGTCGAAGAAGGAAATTTCACGCAGAAGAAGTGTGAATTTTGAGGAGATTTCTTCTTCTCCGTGCAGCTCCGCACGCCCGTCCGCGACTCTCCACGCAACCCACGCACACACCCCACGTTTCTCCCCTTCCCCCCAACCACACATATATGTATATACGAATATATAGAGAGAGAGAGGGAGAAATGAATAGAAGAAAAATGTCTTCTCTCTGGCTTGGTGGGTCGAAACAGACACGCATATGTGTGTGTATGTCTGGGGGCGCAGTGCCCGTCGTCACCGGCATGCATCTCTCCTCACACTGTACTACGCTCAGAGACAGAGACAGAGATACAAAAAGATACACATATATGTATATATGTATATAAGAGACGAGTAAATATATATATATATATATATGAGACGAGTAAATATATATATGAGAGACGAGTAAATATATATATGTGAGACGAGTAAATATATATATATATATATATGTGAGACGAGTAAATATATATATGAGAGACGAGTACAAAGATATATATATATATATCTGTGTGTGTGTGTGCATATGAGAGATGAATAGAAAGATATATATATGTGTATGTGTATGTGTATATTTGTAAATGTGTATATGGGTGGGAGCAGCAGGGTGATTCAATCTGCTGTTGGGTAGGAGGGAGTAGATAGTCGATTTCAAATATAAGCGGAGACGCAAGAGTGCGCCGTTCTGAATACCCAGGCGGAGACAGGATGGCCGTTCAGCTTCGGGTCTACCACCTGCACGTAAAGGCAAAGGCAGCAGCGAACAGCAGAGGATTGTAGAAAAAGAAAAGTAGCTACACCACCGGCATTTCTTCTGCTGCTCGAAATAAATCTGCCCAGTTGCAGGTGCATACGTGTGGAATATAGAGAGCGAGAAAGAGGCCTTTTCATATGATACATATATGCAATCAAGACGCGACTATACAAGTGGACTGCACCTGTATATATATATGTGTGGATACATATGTACATACATACATATACACCTACATAAATACACCGAAGAACTATCGGAGTATATATAAAACGTGAGACGCCGACGTATGTGTGTGGCACGTAGCTGTACGTATATATATATATATGTGTGTACAGTAAAAAATGTGAGAGGCGAACATGTACGTTTGTAGAATGCACATGTATATGCATATATACATCTGTATGCATATACATATATCTATATATATAGAGAGAGAGAGATAGATAGATAGATATAGATAGATATAGATAGATATAGATAGATAGATAGATAGGAGAAAGTGAGACGACGGTATGTGTCTATAGTTTTGGGGTATGGCAATATATATATATATATATGTATAGATAGGTACAAATATATAGACAGAGATAGACAGACAGATAGATAGATATATAGATAGATAGATACAGATGTATATAGATATAGATTTAGATAGACATAGATACAGAGATATGGGTTTAGACAGATATAGACAGGCGCACATGTAGATAGATGAAACAGACACAGATGAATATAGACAGATATAAATTTAGATATAGATAGATAGATAGATACAGATATAGATCGACTAGATAGATACACATAGCTATAGATATATAGAGATACATTAAATAGATATAGATAGATATAGATAGATATAGGGTAGATATAGATACAGATAGATATAGATAGATAGATGTATATATATCTTCAAACAGACAGCAGAACGTGAAACGAGTTTGGATGTGTAAAGCGTGTGAGCGTTTCTACATATACGTATACATATATGCATATATACATATATATATATGTATGTATGTGTGTACGTACAGCAGAACGTCGATCGAGTACGTCTGTGACATGTGTGTATGTGTCGGAAGATGGGAAAGAAGTGTGTGCTGCAGCAAGGGAGGAATTTCTGCAGGGAAACGCAGAGGCCACCGGCGGGGGAGTGCCACACGCACGACCAACCCAGGAGGAGCAGCAGGCAACTGAAAATTTATAGAAAGATGAGAGAGGGAGCTACAGCAGCAGTGGAAGTTTTCAGACGGCAGGGACTGTGTTCGAGCCGGAAGCAGCACGACAGGAAGAGCAGCAGGGGGGATAAAAGGGAAACAAGGAAAACAGGCTACCTTCATTGTGTCAGCAGCAGCTGCAGCAACGGCAGCAGCAACAGCAGCAACAGCAGCGGCGGCAGTAACAGCAGCGGCGGCAGTAACAGCAGCAGCAGTAGCAGCAGTTACAGCAGCAGTAGGGGCAGTAACACCAGCAGCACGAGCAGTAACACCAGCCGCAGCAGCAGTAACAGCAGCAGCAACGGGGTTGTGGAAGGAAGTAAGAAAGCGGCAGATGGTCTACAGCAACGTCCAAGAAGCAGAAGCCGCAGTTTACAGAGGAAACCACAGCAGCAGCAGTAGCAACAGCAGGGAAGAAGGTCCACCAAAAAGAAGCAGCAGCAGCACATGGAAGAATAATCAGCAGGGCAGCAGTCGCCTCTGGGAGAAGAAGCAACAGCAGCAAAATCTCGACGAAGCAGCAGCAGGGCGTTTCAACGCAGAAGAAGCAGCAGCAGAAGCCGAACAGACGACGGAGAGCAGGCAGCGAGAAGGGGGAAGGGGAAGACAAAGAAAATGAAGAATAAATTCACTTACGAGGTCCAGCTCAAAAAGGGAAGGCAGATCACTCTGGAACTGCAAAGGGGCATTGCTTCCTACAAATATAAGTCAAAGAAGTTCCAAGTTTTAAAGAAGTATGAATACACTCGTCAAAGTCTCTTCCAAGTCCTAGGACGCAGCGAACACCAGTAATTTCTCACCAGAGCGAGCAATGCGATACAGACACATATATACACATGTATACTCTATGTATACGTAATTGTTGTACACATATACAACATATATATATATATATATGCATATACGTATACACATACGTATTTTGTACATACATATACATATTATATATATGTTTTGTATATGTATGTATATGATATATACAGGGATACATATTCTATATACACAGATATTTTATATATGTACATGTGGACGTGTATGCAAGTACACACCTCGTTCAAGATATGTACATACGCATTCGCACATAGGTATATAATGTGCACATACATATATATATACATATATATATATATATATATTATACAGAGGATGACTCTACTTAGACACACGCGTCTACATACAAATCTATATACATATATATATACATTATATATAGGATGCCTCTACCTACACATATACGTCTACATGCAAATTCATATATATATATATAGGATGACTCTACTTACAGATATACATGTACATACACATTTGTAGATGAATACTTATATATAGATCTACATATATTTACACTATGTGCAGATAGACACACACATATAAATGTAGTAGCGACGGACAGACCCACCTATGGCCATACACATACAAAAACGTATGCTGTACGTGGAAGACTATACATAGACATATATATATATAGATAGATAGGTACGACGACTGATACATACTTAGGTATGCACACACATGATTTTCACGTAGATATACGTAAGCGCATGTATACCTATACACATACATAGATAAATATATATACGCAAATACGTGTAATGTATATGTAGGTGTACGTATATACATATATATACATATATATGTATGTATGCACGTGTATCTACATAGATAGAAAGACTGACACATATTGATATGCACGTCCAGGTTTTCCAAGTAAAAATACATAGGCGTATGTATACCTATACATATACATATACATACATACACGTATATAGATAGATAGATACATAGATATAAGAAGTCTTACATATGGGCCCCTGCGTTGGTGCCTCACTGCCCGCAGCGTGACGACTCTCATTTCGATGGGGTGCAGCAGGACCGAACACTTCTCACAAATATACATATATACGCATATATATATATGGAATGAATATAATTATATGTATTAGTAGAGACACCCCACACAGTGGAAGAGAGGGGGTGAACATTTGTTCGCAGATGTACTGCAGGCGAGGACAGAGAGGGGAAGGGAGCGCGCCGCTGTTGATGCGGAGGAGGAGTGTTTGTGTGGAAACCGCACGCAGAGGAGACACCAGCAGCAGCTGAAGAATTTCTCCGAAAGCATTTTCTCTTCCTTTCTGTCTGCCGAAGAAATTCTACGAGGAAAAAACTCCTCCTCTTCGTCTCTGTGTGTGCTGGGGAAGTCTTCGAAGAGAGCTCTTCCGCTTTCTCTGTGTGTGTGTGTGTGCTGGGGAAATTTTCCACGAGAACTTTCTCTTAGTCTGTGTCTGCTGCGGAAAAGTGCTTCCCAAGAAGATATTCTTTATCACAGAAATATCTACAGAACACCCCTCTTGTCTGTCCCTCCCTCTCTTCTTTTCTTTCCTGTCCTGTCTCGCGTTCTCTCAGCAGCAGCAGCAGTAGCAGTAGTAGTAGTATATAATATACAAACATATTCGCCCGCAGCAGCAAAAGCGGGACCTACGCAAAGGTTCTCGTACTCGAGCTGCCCGCAGCAGCTCTTCGCAGAGTGGATCTTCGCGAGCAGCAGCAGCAGTGGCAACGGCCCCAGCGGCAAGCGTCTGTGTGCCCCTCTTCCTGCGGCTGCTGCTGTTATTTCCTTCTGTTTTTCCTTCTTCTTTTTCCTCTTGTTGCTTCTTCTTTGCTTCCTCTGCAGCAGCAGCCAACAAGGCTCCATGCTCCGTCCGATTGAGAATTATCAGCTCGTGTCCGGGAAGATTAACGACCTGCAGCCGTCAACCACGCCCCGCAGAAAGTCTGACGCAAAGAGCTGCTGCGGTAAATATATAATCAAGCAACACGTAAGAGCCGGCAGCGGGAAGAGAGAGAAAAGAAGAGGTCGCAGGAATGGCCACCTCGACGTTAAACGGAAAAACAGAAAAAGAATATGAAGAACAACCAAAAAGACGGGCGCCTATCGACACACACGTATACACATGCAGGAAGATATATAAAAGCGAGACATACGTATGCGTATACATTCATGTATGCAGGTATATATATACACACGTATATGGCCAGCTAACTAGATATACAGATAGATAGATAGAAGGATGTATAGATAGTCGAGAGAGGGGTGCACGCGTACACACACACATACACAGATACTCTCGCTGTAGGGCCAGAGTAACAGAGAGCGATGAAGAAATATGCAGGAAGATCCAAAGTTCGGGTGAAGTACATACCTGCACAGAAAGAGAAAGAGAGACACAAAAACCTGCGCATATGAAAATACGTGTGGGTGTGGATATATAGACACACATCGAAGTGTGAATCACTTTCTACCTATGAATGTATTTATATTTGTAAAACTCTTTCTCCTCTGTGCACCCGGGTCATTCTCTATCTCTCTCTCTCTATATATATATATATATATATATCTATATGCTGATCACGGATCTCTCTGTCTCTGTCCCTATATATATACACATACATATACATATATATATATATATGGGAATATTTATATCTTTAAATGTCTAAATATATATATGTATATGTGCGTAAATGTATGAATCACTTTCTACCTGTCTTTGTATTTGTATGTGTAAATCTCTCTGTATACGTGGGCATCTGCATTATCTATCATTTTCTGTCTCTGTGTAAATCTTCACAAGGGCTCCTTCTCTCTCCCCCTCCCTTTTTTTCTCGCCCTCTATTTATTTATGTGGAAATGTTTAGATCGATAGATTTCTTCCTCTCTTTCATAGGAAATTTAGATTTCATTTATAAAAGTGGAGGACGGAGTCAGACGTGCAGAACGACGTGTTGTCTCCTCGTGACTTTTCCACGTCCCTAGTAGAAGTTACAATATACAAGAAAATCTATCTATATACAAAGATATACATACATGCACGTGCAAACGCATTTTCATATATAAGGATACGAATACAGGTATAGAAACGTACACATATATACATGTAAATGTATAAACATCGATAGACACACAGACGTACAGATATATACACATATGAATGTACGTTAATATACATATATATATATATATCAATAGATCTACACACATATATGTAGATAGATAAATAAGGATATAGACGAATATACAGAGGAATATGTTGTACGCACAGACACATAGAGAACACAGAGGTATACTGCTAAACACCAGAGTGATACGAAAAAGTTCCCCGTTTCTGATGGAGCAGGGCTTCTCAGCCCCTTGCTGCGTCTACTGCAAACTTCCACGAATAAAGTGGACAAATAGCGACTTTTTTCATATATGCTGCACACCTATGTATGTATGTGTAGACAGACAGAGTGACGGCCAAGATTGCAGGTTACATATATATATATATATATAGATAGATAGATATGTATATATATGTACACGCGCATGCAGCATAATAAGCTCGCCTCGGCCAGCATATAGGGAACCCAGCAATTCCCCTCCGACGAAAAAGTGTCACGAGCTAAAAAGACAATCAACTACGATAATACATGTATCGCCAAAGTTTTACTTAACTGAAAACTCGCCCAAAGACATGCACACAGAAGCGAATCGACGCGCGGAACTCTTTTAATTTGTATATATCATGTATCAAACATACATATATATAAATATGTGGCTACATTTTATGCATGGGTATAGTGAACTTTGAGACAGGAAGAGCGAAACAAAAAAAAACTCGGGCGCCCACCGTCCGCAGGGAGGTCGACGACGCACGCGGGCACTTGTGTCTGTGTGTCGTATCTCTGTATGTGTGGGGGGGGGTGGGTGGGTGGGTAAATATGTTTAGTATTTTATCTGCAATTACGGCATATCTGGAATTCTCTTTCTAATCAAAGCAAAATATTAAATGCCCTTTCTATTTATCTGTGTTAATCTCTATCTCCGCCCCTCTATCTGTAGCTGTCCATGTTCCTACGCTGTACATATACATATACATATATATACATAAAAGCCTTCACGTAGCCACGTTGACATCTAATATACATATAATATATATATTCGTATATAGACGAAAATATATACATATCAACGTCTACAGCTACAGTATACACATGCATATATATATATATATATATATGTTGGTATATAGAAAAAGGATATATATATCCACCTCTGTATCTGTAGTATATATATATATCTGTATATCGGAGAAGACATACACATATCCACTTCTACATCAATAGTCTATATACATATGTATCTGTATATAGAAAAGAGTATATACATATCCACTTGTAAATTTATACTCTATATCTGTAGTCTCTTTACATATAAATGTATATAGAAAAAAGTGTGCACATACCTACGCCTGTGTCTATAGTCCACATATACATACATATATATGTGTGTATCGATATAACGTACGAACATACGTATACACGTCTTGCTTCTATTGTTATGCCTTTATCTGCCCCTCTCTCTATCTACATGTGTCTGGGTACCTCCACAGTATACGTCTGTGTACAGCTATATACAGAAACCAACACAAAATATCCACACCTACCTCTATATCCTACATATATATATATATGTGAATATGTACACATACATGTCTACCATCTCGTCTCACGCCTACACGGGTGGGTGCGTGTAATAGGCCCCGTGATAATGTGGCCTCATGACGATGCGTCTACAGAAACGCCTGTTTTCTCGGTTTCTTTGTTTATGTAGCATCTGTCTAGAAATTGTATACGAAGAATACTTTTGAACACGTTCCACGGCATCTGTGAGAGAACGTGCAAAAGCAAAAACTTCTTTTCCCTCTTCCGTCACCAAGGCTGCTGTTGCAGGCAGCTGAGAGAGGCCCACTGTGTGCGACAGGCAGCAAGAAGCAGCGCGCAAGGTGGAGCACGCGCTTAGCCCACTTTTTCCCCCCCCCTTTCCCCTCTCCCAGTGGGTTGTTGTGACTGTTTTTTCCTTTTTCTGGCGACAACTTTTCAAGAAGCAGAGTCCGGTGTATTACCGTCTGGGCAACGACTCTCCCGCGTTCGCCAGGTGGAATAGTAAAGCAAAATTCGGCGACGGGCTGATATTTGTTGTCCCGGGCCAGGCCGAGGACTTTTTTAGCCTCTCCACAGGACAGACAGACCGAGGCGCAAAGAGTCAGCAGAAGAAGAAGAGGAAGAAAAAGACGCAGGCGCGATGCGTCGTGGCTGAACCGCCGCTTCGTATGAAGGACTGCAGCAGCGCTGCTGCGCTCCGCACTCGCGCCGTCGGTGACCCGCAGCGCTGCAGCTCGAGCTGCACCTGCAGCAGAAAAAGAAGAAGAATCATCCGCAGCGCCGCGCAGCAGGCAAAGAGACCGAGTGTCTGCCTCCGCGGCCGCTGCAGACGGTGAAGAGCGGAGCACCAGAAAAAGCCGCTTGAAAAAGGAAGCCAAGTCCTGATTTCTGAAAGAAGCACCCGACGTCCGGAGGGCAGGGATTTCTGCCGGACAAATGCGACGAAGGAGCTTCTGAAGTGACGGTCGACCGGGACGCGGTGAGCAAGTGGCCGTAGCGGGTGAAATGAAAACGTCAATAAAGTGAGCCAGCGGGCGGGAGAAGAGAACCGGGGAAGCGTTCGTTCTTCTGGTAAAACCGAAGGTGCCAGCTAAGGAAGAGAAAGATGGAGAGAGCAGGGGACGAGATACGGCAGCTAAACGACAGCGTGACGCTGGGGAATACCCTGTTGGGTCAACCGTTCCGGCGTGGAAACGACGCGCTGATGCGCGTGCTGCGGCTGAGGAGCTACCTTCGAATACTCCTTTCCCCCCGTATTGTGTCCTTGTTACCGCTGCTTCCAGACGTTCGTTAAAAACGAAAGCAGCTGGTTCACGTGGTGTTCCTGTCGGTGCTGATGCTGCCGTATGGCTTGCACTTCGAAGTGTGCACCGGTGTGCGAGTCCCGCCGACTGCTGATCGCACGCCATGACTTTCGCTTACCCTTTCCCGCGAGAGAGTGGCTCTGACGCACGAGAACCTCACAAAAGACGTGCAGTAGAACGTCTAGCGCTTTATTCTACATGACCATGCAAGAATAGCAGCTCTGTGACACTTCCTTCCCCCGGGTCGCACTTCCGTGCCTCAGCAGTGTCAGCCGGCGTGCGTCAGTTAAAAACAGAAGACGAGGAAGCGAGGGGGGAGGAGACAAGTTTGTGCGGAGCGCCCGGGGAAGGTGGCTCAGCGATGGGGCTGCGCAGAAATTCTACACACATTACGTAGGAAAAGAAATGGGCTGCTTGTAAACACAGCGGCGCTCACTCCCTTCTCGTCGTTGACCGCCTCTCCTCGCGCCGCCCACCACTGCAGTCTCACACACTTCGGGGTTAGAAGACTGAGGAAATTGAAAGCACAGATGGAACAAACGCACCGCAGGGGAGTTCGGGCTGCTCTCACGCTTTCACTGTGTAGACGTACGAGACTGCGACTGGCAAACGTTCCCAGCAAAGGTGAGACCACACACACGGAACAATACACGCGAAGAGTAGACGGTACCCCAGAATACATCTACGACGACGGGAAGACGAGATACGGGGCCACACGGCCAGTTGGTGGCTGCCAGCGCCGACGAAAAAAAGTAGTAGCGTGTCAGTGCGTGTGGTGACTGAAGAGAGGAGGCAGGATGTACCGCAACTGAGCGCCCGTCCCGGGAGAATAAACGGAACGCAGAGCCTTTCCACGCGGTTCACACAAACATACATGATTCGAAGACGAAAAAGGACATTCGTAACAGGAGCAAGATTGACGTTGAGGCAGCCCGTCCGGCAGTCGTTCGGGAGACGTAGAGCAGTGGGAAGAGATCGTTAAAGCCATGAGGAAGGGAAGACAGTCCGCGGGGCTGCCAACTGATGATATCAGATCCTCGTAACGGCAAGGACCGGAGACAGGGGAGGAAAGAAACACACCAGAATCTACGAAAGGCGTGACAGCGGCTAAATGGGTGACGGACGGCTAGCTGTGCTTTTTAGCAGGCGAGGCCTCCGTAGGCCCTAACAACTGTTATACCTGAGGCAGGATTGCCCTCGAGAGAAGAATGGCCCTCGGTGCACAGAGAGCAAACAGCTAGCCTATCCTTGCTAGCATGCAGCACGAATACATACTTCAGCGACCGTGAACCGCGTGAATTTTAAGAACGAGCCCCGTCGGCTCATGCGGACAGACTGCACCGGCTGAGAAGTGGCAAAGAGCGAGCCATCCAGTGCTATTCAGCGTTACAGGTAGTGAACCGTGGAGGCTCAGGGGGTCGGGCAGAGAGCGGCGCTTTCTCAGTACGCAGGATGTGCCACTACTGAGCCCTGGCTTGGAGATATTGTCAATCCGGCATCCAGCACGTCGGCCTCCCCTGTGCGTTTGTGCGAAACGCTACTTTTCGTACACAAGTACCCGGCTTACGTGGGGGAAAGACTGCCAGAGTTAGTCTCGATTTCCTCAGCTCTAACGAAGGGCTACCGGATCTGAAATGGAAGTGACAACGTTTGTCACAAATATTGTTAATTGGTGGACTGGTCGGCCAGCAGGCTGGCACGGCCAGCTAGCGAGGTCCTGTGTGCCGTGCGGGGCTGCGCATTCAGCTTCTGAGTTGACCTTCCCCGCTCTGCGCCGACACCAAGTTCCTGTAGCAGCAAGTAGACCTCTTCAACCAGAATCACTCCTGAAAGGTGACTTTTCTGGAATGAATCACTGGACTTCTGCCGAATCAGTCGCCAGGCACAAAAAGGTATGTCCTTGCTTGCAAGGGACAGCGTTGGCTGGCGGTGTAGGCTGGCCGCGGCTTCAGGCGCAGCCGTCCGGAATCACTTCTGGAGGTGCCGCACATGGCTGTACACACTCGATCAAGCAGACAAACGTGTCTGCTCGTCTGCTTCATACAAGGGACGCAGAAACTGAGGTTTCCAAAGGCTGTGACTCTTTGTCCCGCATATGGAGCAGACTGCGTTGAGTTCGACTTTAAATATGGCAGGGAGAGAACTATTGTCTCTTCGATCTCTTGCAAGGCGTAGCACGGCAAAAGAACGAAGTGGTCATTCAACGGGATTCGCAAAAAAGAACATCACACGGATGACACCTCTTCAATAGCCAGCAAATGGCTTAAAACGATGACTCCGTCGTATCTGTACATCCAAACACCCACACAGGTGTACACCTCATAGCTCGTGGACGCGCATCGTATTCCCCTCCAGCGTTCATTTGCTCATATGCTCGCGGCTATGTCCTCACCGATATCGCCGACCACGGAAACACGACCACCACAAAAACACTGTGCTGGTGTAAAAGGTGCAGATTGAAAGGCCATCGTCGTGAGACAGCGGCTCCGGCACGCTTGTCAATCTAGCAGCTCAAGCCCTGTATGACTGAACAACGAAACATGACCGACACAAAACTACTATACTGTTGCCCCATAAGAGAGACAATGCACTTTTATTTTCCTTTAATTGTGTATTTTACGCTAGGACATGTACCTCCAATGTTTGTGAAGGAGACGCAGTGTCAAAGTGCAGATTACGCCGCGCGCAGGCGCATCTACACTATCTGCACAGTCCGTCGCGTACGCGAAATTGTGGGCACATCTCAGTGGCGTGCCTGATAGACCCGTAATTTATGCTTGACGCCCACGTTAGGGCTGCCAACGAGAGCGCTTCATTCCATGTGATGCACCGCGCACGATGCCGCCCACTCGGGTAACCGGACGCGTAGGTGTCGGGCCCGCTTGTGGATACATATTCTCAAATAGTGTTTTTATAAGGGGGGGGGGGAGCCGCGATGTAGAAGTGTGGTTGAAGGGGAGTAGGAGACCCATACCTCTTGTGCTACGTGACGAAGAGAGCGGGGAGCGCAGGCGCCCGTACGTGGCTTCCGTGTGAGTGTCCACAGTGCGAAAGTGGGCAACCGCCTCTACTGCTTGCCATACGCCATGATAGGAGACGCTTGCAAATGCATAAGCCTCTGCAGAGTGCAAGTGGTCAGCCGCGTCTGCAATATGCCATGTGAAGGGGCAAGAGTGCTCGTCCCTTTGCGAAGAACGGTGCACTCCTGAAACGAGTACCCGAGACGAGCTACCTTGTTACTCTTCACCAGTAGCTGAACTGGAAGTTCATGCATCGCAAATTTTGTTGAACAGGTGACGGCGGGTACGGTGTGCGGTCGATTGTCGTTGACAAGAGATTAAGGACCGGATCTCTCTGTTCGGCCTCGCTAAAACACAGACGGGATTCACGGAGTCTAGAAGCGACTTGAACTCACGTGATGTGGACCATACCGGGTAACGGGCTTCAGAAGCACACTACGACTGGATTGTTCGCCTGTTTGTGAATCTCGTGATGCCTATGGAGGTCGTATACTTCCGTGGTGAAGAGGCAAACACGGTAGCGTTGACACTCGGGCCGCTGCCTCGAGAATTGCTGATCGTCAAGCGAATTCCCTTTTTTAAGGTATTCCACGAGTCGAAGTTCAGCGTCAGCGGACTTATTCACCGGTTCATAGAAGAAGTTTGTAGTTGGCAGGGAAAATACTTTCCGCTGGAAAAACACAGAAAGCTACTGGCGTACGGGTGGTGCGGGACTGGAAAGAACGTGGTACCGCAGCGTCGACTGCAGCTTTTCCACAAGACACCGCACCGGGTACAGACGTGTTGCTCTTCTTGTACAGGTTAGGTTTATTCGTCCGACCAGTTCTCTACGGCGTGGAGCGCCTGCTTCGCTTCACCTGTGTGTGCGACCGCGCGCAGCGCTCGATCATTTTCAAAACGACGTAGTGTGGCATGTAGCACTGCACCGCTACACAAAGCGTTAAAAGGTGAGAAATAATATTTGTGACACTTTGGAGTAGAAGGCTCTTAATTCTGCAAAGACGTAGATCCCTCTGAAAAAAGGTAACGACCTAAGTTTCCACCTGTGTGTGCGTGCACGCGCGCACACCCCAACAGGAACACGCAGAGGACGCGGTGTGTCCAGGTGGCACGGGCGAAGATTTGCATTTCTTTTCCACACACTATTCATCAGCTCCTGAGCTGGCTTGTAGAGCTTTCCTCCAAGCACGCTCGCTCTGCATCAAGCTGAGGAACCCCTGAGTGGCACAAAGCATCGCAGTCACCGCACCAAGCACCTGTCTGTCGTAGGAAAACGTTGCCAACTGCACTCGAAAAGACACTTCTCGTGGATAATTGTTCCCCCCACTGAAATCATTTTTGGATACCTCAGCTCTTCACTAAGTAATAGCGAACGGTCCTTTTGGTTCACTCGACAGTGCCTAGCTCTAACTGCGAAGCGTCGGCCGCTGCATCCGTGCGCCGCAAACTTTGACGTGTCAGTCGACCAGTCAATGCGTACCATACGTTATTTAATATTTGCAGTTAATAATCCCGCAAGGCGCATGCATCTATGTATATCCCGAATGCAGTCCACCACAGAAGGCAACCTGCACGGTTACGTATATGTGTACACAAGCATATGCATTCGCGGCCTTCCATCATCGTATTCGAATGCCCTGTGTAGACACGCATTTCTCCCATATGCGTATGCGTGTCTGTGTGTATATGTCTCCGGGGGGGGCCGTGTAGCCCTGCGCACTTGGAAGATATCTGAGCGTGGCACTGCTTCCTGTCTATACCCCAAGTGATTCTCACTACGTCTTGCCGCAGCGTCCCACTTTCCCAACGTAGATTTCCCGCTTCCGCACTAAAACTCTACCAAACAAGACTGAAGCGCTCTGAAAACGTCCACATGAGCAAACTCGCGGGACTTTCCTACAAGAAAAGTTGTCTACCGCGCGCAGCTTACTCGCAGCGTGCACTCCCCTCAGAGAGTGAACACGAGGTGTACGTACACAGTGACTGCGTCTACGTAGTGAGACATTACTGCCTGAATATCTACAGAATGGCAAGAGTTTGCAAAAGAGCTACATCGTTAAATGGAGGCGCGGCCTAATACAACCGTTTCCGTCAGTGTGTGTGGCCACTGCCTGCACGTGCCCGAAGAAAGTGGTGTACGCACACGAGGACAAGGATGAATGCAGGTGGACAGCCTCCACTTACAGAAAACGAGATTTGTCCGTCTCGTGTTTCCGATTCATCTTTGCAGTGCACCCGTTCTTGTCTGGCACCTGCGAAACACAGGAAATCAAATTTTCCATGCTAACACACCATTAACACCTCCCGAAGTGCTCCAGTATCGAATATTTCTGCCAAATTTCACGATAACCGTCAACAGGTAAATCACCGACAAGCAAACAAACAAAGACTGGCAGTATTTACGCAGAGTGCTCGTACGCGTCGCCTGGGGCCCAACCGCGTCGGCCTACGAATGCGGTGTTAAACACTCACTCTCTTCTTCCAGGAGACAAGAAACAAAAAGAGCTGGTGCTGCGGAGGTAGCAGTACGTGGAACGCACGGTTATCACTAGTTCATTCTGCAGTAAAATCGCAGCGAAAGTCGTCGTGCCAAATCCAGCACCCCGCTGTCCTTTCATTTCGATACAGACATCCACACAGAAACTGGAAGTGCGCCTGCTTTTTCGCTTCCTCTTTGAAACGGCAACAGGCTCTCCACCTCTTTTTCTACCGTCTCGTCCTTCAGCGACTCTTTCCACGAGCACCCGCGAGAAAATTTCTTCTGAAGACCGGCAGCAGTGTCGCTGGTCTTCAGCTCCTCACCGCCAACGACAAAGCCGTAAATTCTCTACAGTGAGGAACTCTGCGCACAGGGGGTGGCGCGGTAGCCCGCTGTATCAGGTGTGGCCCGCCGGCGACGACCATGTACTGCGCGTCCAGGCGACAAAGGTTCGACACTCTTCATTTCTTTTCCTACTCGCCCCTCACCGAAGAGGAACCAGCTTTTCCTCAAAGCGACCTTAGACACTCTTCATTTTCTTTTTCTCGCGAATGTGCAGTGGACGCCACAGATACATCGCAGCCTCCCCTCTTCCTTCTTTTTTACACGTCTACATCAGTGTATTTGTGTATCTTTCTACCGTTAGATATATAGACACGTAGACCAACTACGCATGTATGTGTGTTGCTGCTCTATTCAGAAGCTGCTACTGAGAGCATTTACTGCTGCTATCATTGTACGCTGCTGCTGTAAATATATACTCCGAGTTTTTCTATGCTGCTACTGTTACTATCCACTGCAGGCTATCGCATGCTGCTGCTGTTAATATCTACCGCTGCTGTTCGTGTTGCGGCTGTGTTTACTGTAGGATGCTGCTGCTGGCCCACGCAACTGCTGTTCTTACACGCGCCTGCCTTGGTATATTATGCGCCATTACTGGCGATTCGTATTGCTGCGGTGGCGAGCCGCTGTTGCCATCTTCGTCTTGTCTACAAACAAAAGACGTGCGGGGGGTCACGTTTTCTTTGTGTGCGTTTGTATGTGACAACTTTGCTGGCGTCCCTTTTAGAAGCACCAGTGCCCCCCTGCATAAGACAAAGTCTCCCATGCAAAAGAGAGAGTCTGAGATGCAGGAAGTGTGTATCTTCTTTCTCTGAATCCACAGAATTTCCCATAAACACACACGCCTCTGTGGAAAAAGTTGTTCCTCTGCGGAAATGCAGCAGCAGTACCAGCAGCACCACGCGTACGTGTGTGGGATTCTCTCACCGTCTGCAGCAGCAGCACGCCTGTTTTCACCAGCGTGGGGTGTTGCTCGAAGAAACTGAGATGCTTCTCGGTATGCGACGGGTAGTGTGCGAAGATATCTGCTGCGGCTGCTGCTGACGCAGGAGCCCGCAGGCAGTTCCCACGCGTGCGCCAAGTCTGTCACTCCTAGCGATCCGTCCCCGTCGCGATCAAGCCGTCGGAAAGCCGCTCTGCAAAAACGCAACAGATCCAGCGGCTTTCACTCAGCAGGGAATCTTGCCATCACCTTCACTTCCTAAAAATATACGTCCACACAAACCGACACTTCCTCAACGCTGCTGGTCCTCCTGCAGCTGCCTGCTGGGCTCCTCGCGCTGCTTCCTCTTCTGCGGCTGCGGCGCAATTGTTGCCCTGCTGCTGCTCTGGCTCTGCTGGTGCCGTCGCTCGTTCCACTCCGCTGCTGCTGCTGACGCTCTTTCATTTCTCTGTGCAGCTGCTGCCGTCCCTCATGCCGCTGCTGTCGCTCTTTCAACTCTGTCGTTGCTGCTGAGATCTGCCTTGCTTCTGCTGTCTGCTGTGCTGCAGCAATTCATCCTGCTTTTCCTTGTTGCTAGAAATCTTCTCTTTGTCCGTTTTTGCTACCTCCGCAGCGCAGGCCCCATACCCTCACTCGTGTTCTGTATATGTATGTATGTACGTATGTATGTATATATCTATGTATCTATGGATGTATAAATGTATGTGTGTACGTATGTATGTATCTCTGTATCAATGTACCTATGCATCTATGTATGTACGTATGTATGTATGTGTATATGTATGTATGTATCTATGTATTTATGTATCTTTGCACATATGTATACAAGTATTTAGGTACGTATGTATGTATGTGCATATGTATGTATGTACGTATGTGTGTATGTGTGTGTCTTTGTGTGGGTGTCTGTGTGTGTGTCTCTGTCTGTGTGTATATGTGTGCGACTGACTGGCTCTCCTCAGGTACGCCGGCCTTTACTACTGGACGTCTTCACAGGTGGAAAAAGTGTATTTCTGCTATTTTTGTTGGGAGACAAAGCTTCTGTTGGAAGTTTTTTTCTGCGAGAACACAGGCCTTGAGCGGGGTTTACCTTAGCAGTTCCTGGCGTTGCAAGACCCGCCAGTCGGCAGAGGCCGCCAGGAAGCCAGCAAGACGAATGCAGCGGGGGTTGGGGAAGCACTTCCACTTCTTGAGAAGTCCGACACCTTCCTCACTTCGCCACTGCCTCAGAGTCTGCTGCAGTTGCTTTCTTCTGTTGATAACAGCTGTAAGTACCGCTGCTGCTGCTGCCACACACGTCGTGGTGGCTCGCTTCTCTACTTTTTCTTGATCTGTTTGAGCTCCCTCGGCGTTTGCGCCTTCACGTGCAAGCCAAGGGTTGTCCGTTTTCTCTTCCGCCGTCCCCCCCTCTTCATTCTCTTCTTCTTCTTCGTCCGAAGAAGCAGCTGCTGCAGCTTGCTGCTGCAGCAGATGCCGCAGCCGGTCCCGCTGCCGCTGCCCGTCGGACCTGCGGTGCTCGCCAGCACTTACTGAGCCACGTACGAGTCTCCCACCTGCTGCTGCTGCTGTCCTGCCGCCAAAAGACGCGAGAAGACACTGCTGCTGCTGCTGTTTCAGCAGCTGCTGCCGAGCCTGCAGCTGGTGTTTCACCTGCTCTTCTCGGCGAGCGATGCTGCTGCAGACTTCTCCTGTTGCACTGCACTGTCCGCCTCCCCCATCCCCTGCCGCCGGTGCTCTTGCGCTGCCCGCACGAGCCCCCCCTCCGCCTCCGTCCTCTCTTCTCCTCCCCTTCTCTAAATCCTCAGGGAAACCTGTTGCTGTTGCAACCGCTCGTTGCGGGTCCTGCGGCTGTCCTGCGGCTGCTGCTGCAACCTCTTCCAGCTGCTCCTGCGGCTGTCCCGCTGCTGCAGCGTCTTGACCTGCTGCTGCGCGTTGAGAAGCTTCGAACTGCAGCACTGCCACGCGTAGAGCTTCCCTGCTTCGGGCTTCGTCCACAGCAAGCTTCTTCTCAAGCAGCCGGAGAAGCCGAGACATCCCATGGGCGAGTTCTTCGACCGTGAGACGCCCGTCCCCGTCTCCGTCGAGCAGCATGAAAAGAAATTCAAGGCGCTGCAGCTGTTCAAGAGAACAGCGGCCTGCTTCTGCTGTTGCAGCTGCGGCTGCTGGCGCAACACGGCCTGCACCGGCGGTTCCCCCACGCTCCCCCGCCCCCCCTCCGCACGCGGCCCTTGCTGCCTCTCCCCCTGCTGCCAAAGATCCCGCAGCTGCTGTTTCTGCTTCTGCTGCTGCTGCTAGTGCTCCGCCCTCTCCCATTTTTCCTGCCGCAGCAGCTGCGCAGGGCGCTCTCTTCCTGCACGCTGCCTCTGCCTCACCGCGTGCGACCAGAGGGATGCCTGCTGCAGCTGCAGCAGCCGCAGCAGACCCAGCAGCAGATGGCCATGCGTCTTTGGGAGAGGAGGTAGCTGTTCTGATGGCAGGTGCGGCCGTGGAGAGAGCAGCAACAGCAGAGCTCGAGGCGGAGTGCACCCCCCCACCCAGCAGCAGCGCAGGTGAACTGGCATCTTTCCACGAGCACCAGCTGGAGTTGGCCGCAGCAGCCGCAGCGGCACACGAGGCCTTTGCTGCTGCAGCATTGCTGATTTCTCCGCTGGCTTCTTCGATGACAGCAGCAACGAAAAGTTTCTGTAGCAGCGCGAGCTTCCCGTACCTCTTCCACCGACGCAGCAGCACAGCAGCTAGCGGACACAGTGAAAACAACTTGACGTCTTCCCAAGAAAGAACCAGCACTTGCTGCCGCTGCTGCTGCCGCTGTTGCGGCGGGTGGTAAGAGGGAGCCACTGCAGCGCTCGCACGACAGTTTTCACTATCTGCTGCTCCGGTCTTGCAAGGAGAGTCTTCCTCCCTTTCAAAGCAGGAAAATCTTCCCGACGCAGCGTCGGGCGTTGCCGCGTCCTTCACAGTGTCCTTCCTCTCGAGGCCTGCGGTTTCGACCTCCCGCTGCTGCTCCTCGGGCGGCTTGGGACGCCCAGCTTGCTGCTGCTGCTCTGTCTCTTCACGCTGCTGCAGCTGCCTCTGCAGCGGTGAGCGGGGTGATGCAGCAACGGGCGGCAGGTGAATGTGCGGGACGCGCGCAGCAAAAAGAAAGTGTAGTTCTTGCCTCTTCTGCTGCTGCAGCAGCTGCTCTGCAGTCGCGGATCCACCGAAGAAACCCGCACTCCTGGGGCAGGGGATCTCCCCACCGCCTACAGCTGCTGCTTGACACTGTGCCGCTGTTTCTTTCTGACCTGGTGCTGCTGCTTCGTCTGCTGCTGCTGCCTGGTGACGCGCTGTTGCTCCTATGTCTTCTCGTGTTGCAGGAGAAGTTGCCGTCGGACGCGGCAGCGACAACGACGCCGCGCTGCCCGTGCCGCTGACTGCGTTGTTCACCTTTGCTACTGCAGTTTCCCCAGCAGCAGCAGCAGGCGGTCGAGCAGAAGCGACCGAGGAGGCAAGCACGTCTTTCTGCGACGGAAGGTCCCAAGCGTCTTCTTCTTCATGCGAACTAGATTCGCTGCGTAGATTGCCGTGTTGCTGCTGCTGCTGGTTTCCTCTGCTTCCGGTAAAAGTCAGCACCGTCGCGGCTGCTGCTGCTGCACCTAGCTGCGCTGCGGAAACCAGACCCCGCCGTGCTGCTGGCCCCCCTACTGCTGCAGCAGCAATAGCAGCAGCTGGAGTCGGTGACGCAGGAGCGGGAGCGGGGAGAGTACGAGCAGCAGGAGGCAAGGGAGCAGCAACAGCTGCGTAGCTAGTGGAAGCAAGAGTGCCGGCAGGAGGAGGAGAAGTCGCAGCAGCAGGAGAAAAAGGAGAACAACGTGCTCCTCGTGGTGAGAGTTTCCACGGAAAATTTCTCCCTGTTGCTTCGGAGAGTCGCTTTGGCAGCAGAGGGTTGCTGCTTTGCCCTGTTGCTGCCTGAGAACACTCTGCTTCAGCAACGGCAGCTGCAGGACTCAGCAGGGCCGCTTCCCCTTTTCTTCCTGCGAGCCGCCGGCTGCTGTCAGGCACAGCAGGAAAACCGAGGTGCATTTCCCCAAGTGGGTAGAAAGGCGCGCTGGGCTGCCGAAACTGCGTCGCAGCAGCAACAGCAGCGGCAGCGATGCTTGCCATATCCCCACTGCTGTTGCCGCTCCGTTTGACGCTGCTTCTCGTACTGCTGCTACTAGTGGTACTGCATGTGCTGCTGCCGTCGCGCGGAGCCGTACGACCCCCGCGCCCGTCTGTGGAAAAGAACTGCTGCTGCTGTCGCTGCTCTTGCTGCTGTCGCTGCTGCTGCTGTCGCTGCTGTTGGTGCTGCATCTCTTTGTCCACGCACAAATCTGTTGCAGCAAGCGCTGTGGCTGCTGCTGTCTCAACTGCTGCCCACCGGGGGACGGACGCTGAAAAAGAAGCTGCAACAGCAGCAGGAGCTCGGTCGTCGTACGAAGACGACGACAACGCACCTTGGGGGTGGTGCAGGGTCTTCTCGCCTGCTGCTGCAGCTCTTCCCTCGGCAGATGCAGCAGCAGTTTCGAGCAGCAGCGGGTGAAAAAAAAGCGGGGGGTGAGCGACACAAGGGAAGGAGAAAACGCTCTGTTCTTCCTGTGGCTCTTCTTTCTGATGTTCCTCTCTACACAGTTCTTCCCCCGCTCCAGCAGCAAGACGAGTAGCAGCAGCAGGACCACTTGTAGCAGCGGTAGCAGCAGCAAGAGGAGGAGGAGCAGTAGGGGAGGGAGGACCGGCAGCATCCGCGTCAGCATCAGGGGACGGGAAAAGAGAGCTCTCGTGATGGAGATGAGAAAATGAGGGAGAACTGCTGATGCAGTCTGCAGCCCCTCGAGAAAACAGCGCTGCTGCTGCCGTTCTCCCACGAGGAGTTCCTCGCCCTCTGCACCAACAAATGTACGCACTTGTTAGTGCTGTCGCATCTGCGCCATCGCCAATTTCTTCTGCCATCACCTCCTGCTGTAGCTGCCACGCGTGCTGTGCCTTGTTCACCTCTACGACTTCCTGCCATCTCATGGCATTTGTTTGCTTCCAAGAGCTGCTTCCGTCAACACTTCCTGCTGCTGCTGCTGCTGCGGCTCGCGACGCTCCTTCTCCTCCTGCTGCTGCGGCTTGTGAGGTTGTTGCTTTGTGAGCGTTTCCGCCGTCCACTTCCTTCTCCGAAAGACTGTAAATCTTGCTGCTCTTCTCTGGGGCAGCAACGCCGGCTACTGCTGCTGCTGCTGCGGTCCTCTCTTCGAAGACGTGGGATGGCAGCAGCCGCAAAGAACTGCACCCAGCAGTTCCTGCTGCTGCTCCTACTGTTGTTGAAATGACTGCAGAAGAAGCAAAGGAATGATTTTCCGCCGCTGCTGCCGCCGCTGCAACGCGCAGCAAATGTGGGGCCGAGGCGCATGCAGGAAATGCCTGGCGATGTGCTTGAAAGTCGCGCATAGACTTGGTCAGTCCTAGCGATGGCTCTGCCTTTCTTTTCACCGCTCCTCTGCTACCTGCTCCTTTTTTTTCTTCTCCTCCCGCTCCTGTTCGTTCTTCTCCTGCTCTTCTTCCTTCTGCTGCTGTCCCTCCTCCTGTTGCCGCTGCCCGTAGTGCTGCTGCTTCTGCTGCTGCGTCTGTTTCTCCCCCTGCAGCCTCACGACCCCTCGCATCCCCTAGCGCATGTGGTGCTGCAATCTCACTGACCGCTGCTGCTGCTGTCCGCCACCCTTTCGTCGCACTTGCCGAAATTTCCGCCTCCAGCAAAGAAACTCCTTTTTCTTCTTCTTCATGAAAAAACGCGCCCTTTAGACTCATTAGAGAACGCCGCTGTTGTTCTTCCGTCTCCCAACAGCAGCCTCTCATTTTCGACACTTTTCCTTCCTCCCCCCCAACGTCCTCACTATCGTCGCTGTTGCTTCCCCTGCCGCTGCTGCTGCTGCCTCTGCTGCTGCTGCCTCTGCTGCTGCTGCCGGCTCTGCTGCTGCTGCTGCCGGCTCTGCTGCTGCTGCTGACGCTGCTGCTGCTGCTGACTCTGCCGCTGCTGCTGACTCTGCTGCTGCTGCTGGCTCTGCTGCTGCTGCTTATACAGGAAGAGGAGGAGAAGGAGCGAAGAAGAAGAGAAGCAGAGCGGAAAGGACGGCGCCGTGGCTGCTGAGGCCCCGGCAGCAGGGTGTCAGCAGAAGGAAGTGCACAGGGGGGAGGAAAACTGATGCAGCGACGCGCCGGCCACCACCGCGCTGCTGCATTTCTTCTCCACTTGCTGCGGCAGCTACTGACGCTGCTGCTGCTGCAGTTGTTGTGCGAGGTGTAAGTAGCAAGAGCAGAAAAGGAGGCGCCAGCAGCAGCGGCTTCAGCAGTCGCTTCCGCGAAGGAAAGGGGAGAGTGAGCGTGGAGAGCAAGAGGAAGAGAAGGTGGGAGAAAAAGAGAAAAAAAGGCGTGCTGCAGAGCTTGGCCAGGCAGCAGTCGCTGCTGGGGATCGACCGCCAGCAACCGAGCAATCAAATCTCGTGTTGCAGTAGAAATCCCGGTCCACACACTACTACGAAAAAGCGGGAAGGAAGGCGCTTCGATCTGTATAAAGACAGCAAAGAAATCCGGGAAATATCGCAGTAATGACAGCAAAGAAATCAACGACAACAGAAACAGATAAAACCCAGGACATACCAAAAAGGGAAAAAGTGCTGCCTTGTCAACAGGAATTACGCGGGAGGAAATAGCAGCTGCACGCAGAGAAGAAAGCGACTACTAAATAAGTTTTCGGTGTACGTACACCCCAAAAACCATCCCAGTCACCCTGCAAAGGGAACACTCGCACATATATCTATACAGCTATATGTCCATGGGGCCACTTCTACAAATCGTTATATAGAGAGAAAGAGAGACATATATATATATATATGTATACACAGATAGATAGATAGATAGATAGATATTGATAGATAGATAGATATAGATAGATATAGATAGATAGATATAGATATAGATAGATAGATATAGATAGATAGGTAGATATTTACGAACATGGATAGACAGATAGTGGATACAAGTCTGAACATAGATACATAGGTAGGTGGGTAAACAGATACAGGTATATGTAGAGAGATTTATATACTTCACGAATCCACGAACATATGTGTAATCCAATGTATTTACAGGTAAACTGGTAGGTAGGTAGGTCCATATACGTATGAGTAGAGGGACACGTCTCTATTTTCAGATGCACATATATGTACGTGTAGAGAGAGGAATCTTCACATCCACCCGCCCATAAACGAGGATCAGTCTTACCAGCTACTTATATATATAGCGGCAGCTACGGAGGCCTCGCTAAAAAACAGCAACGACAAACGAGTGGCATATGGCAGTGTTCCTGTTCGCTTTTATTTGCTTTAAACATATGCCCAAGAAGCAGAGACCACCGTCATCCGAGTAAATTCCTCTGTTTTCTTAATTTTGCTTTCCCTTCCTCTCTGCTGTGCTTTCGCCAAAAGTTACCACTCCCCAGACACGTATATACGAGCGTATCTCCCCTTCTCTCGGGCTGGCAGCGCGGACGCCGGGATGGGGGGTTTCTTTTTGGGTGTACCTACACCCCAGACCCCAATTTTGGCTGCGTTTTCTTCTTCTTGCGTGTGCACGGAGTTTCTTTTTTCCATCTCTCTCTATGTCCCCCTGAAACCCAGATTTCTTTTCTCAGGAATACTTTGAAGAAACACACCGACTTTGTCGCACGTGGCCGGAAGGCGGTTTCTTCCGCCCACTTTCTGCCTCTGGCGTGCAGCAGCAGAAATGAGAAAGAGGAAGATTCGCTTCAAGACACACGGAGACAGACATCCACAAGAGGGCAACGCATGCAGGAGGAGATTTTCTGCACTGCTGCACCACGTGTCTCGTCTTTCTCCCTCGTTTTATTCACACGCGTGCCTTTCTGTCCATCCCCAAAACTTAGCGTCTTCTACAAAAAAAAACAACGCTCCAGCTTCGTCTCTGCATAGGTGTGTGAGGGTATGTCCCTCCTGGGAAGACGAGTCGTATACCTGCTGCAAAATTTCCTCTTCTGTCTCCCCAGTGAAAGGAAGTTCTCCTGATAGCAGCAGATGCAGCAGCACCCCACAGCTCCACGAGTCGACAAATTTTGCGTCATATTTCTTAAACTGCAGAATACCGTTGCAGGGCTTCTTTTCCTCCCCCGCAGCAGCGCCATCATGAGACAAGCGAAGCCTGTGCTGCCTCGGCTCTCCTGTCTTCGCTGGTGCTGTTGCTGCTGTCCCACCACCACCTGCACCCGCTGCTGCTGACTCTCCTCCTCCTCCTGCTGCTCCCGCTGCTGCGTCTCCACCAGCAAAATCCCGAGAAGTTGTCTTCTCTCTTGCAACCGCCACACGCTCAGCGCCTCCTGCTGCTGCGCGTCCTCCAGTCCTCCTCCTGCTGTTGTTGCTGCTGCTGTTAGGGTCTTCCGTCGTGTTTACTGGGTTGCAGGAAAGGTCACGGGACGTGGCAGAGCAAGGAGTCACGTACAAGAAGTCGGAATTTTCTCGCGTCCTTTCTTCGCTGCCTGTGCTGTTGTTTTGTTTTCCCCTTCTTTCACCACATGCACCAGCAACAGCGATTCTCAGAACCTCCGGCGCAGCGAAGTGGATCGTTCCTGCAAGGGAGCTGCGTCCCAGCGTCAGCGGCTGCTGCCGGGAAGCGAGGGTCTTCTGACGACTTGGGAGGGGCGGAGGACCGCTGCAGCGCGACGGCGAAGACGCGCCAGCAGCAGAAACAGCAGCGGGAGAAGAAGAAAGAGCAGCAGCAGTTCCTGCAGCAGAAAAGGCAGCGCCAGGAGCTGCAAGAGAGGGAAGGAGAAGGCCGTTTTTGCTGCCAGCAGCAGAAGACAAAAAAGACGAAGAAGTAGAAGAGACGCAGCGGGTGGAGAGTCGAAAGGAAGTAGCAGTAGCAGGAGGAGTGGTTCTTTTTTGTTCGGCGCTGGACTTCCTGTGGCGACGACGCCGCCGCGACGGCGGCTTCGGCCGGTAGCAGCAGGCAAGGCCAAAGTCGATAAGCTTTAGTTTGAAAGAATTAGGACTAGTGAGCAGGAAATTCTCCGGTTTTATATCTCTGTAGGCATACCGCAGAAAGGCGCATTTCTTTTCACAGAAATGATCATCAAGAGAGGAGAAGGACGAGCAGAAGAGGAAGAGAAAAAGAAGGAGAAGCAAAAGGCCACCGCAGCAAGTATTTCCTGTCCAAGAGACACCAACAGAGAGACAGACACAGCAGACGAGAAAGAAAAGTCCACGAAACAGAGGGGTACTAGCATCTCATATTCACACTTTTTCAACAGAAATATATCAAATGAGCGACAGACAAAAGGCGAAAAAGTAAACCTCAGGGACCCTCAGCTACTTCTCTCTATATATATACACATACAGATACACATATATATATATTTCCTTATCTATATAGCGGTGAAAGGATATACACAGATAGATGAGGATAGAGAGGAGGAAAGCACACAGGTAATGCATGCGGAGAAACAAACACAGAAGCGGACGCTGTGGAAAACGCGTTCCCCGTAGTCAAATCCACATAGCAGAGAAACGTCTACACATATTCGCACAAGCGTATGCCTAGATACAGAGACAGGAAGACATATAATACAGGGAGACGGAGATTGGAGACGGGAACCCAGGGAGGTGTGGCGCCGCGGCACGAGCGCTGCTGCTGGTGGCAGACCTGTGAGCTATTCCTCTGCAGGCGCAGTAGCGAAGAGCGGAGAAAACCTGGTGCAGCAGCACTGCAGCGCTGAACTCATCGAACGGCTGTCGGACCGCTGCAGCAGCCCCTCCCATTCCACCGGCAGCGGGAGACGCAGCCCCAGCAGCAGCAGCAAAAGCAGTGACGGCGGTGTTGCAGGGCTGCTGCAGGGCGCAGGCGCGCTGGATCGTCGCGTCGTACAAGTCGCCGCCTCTGCACAACTCCATCACCTGCAGCAGCCACGCCGCAGACGCCGAGACACGCAGAGGAGACGGCAGGGACAGCAGGAGGGCAGCGCGTCCCGTGAGAGACGGACTCGTGCGAATGACCGCATGAGCAGCAACAGCAGCGGCGCAGCGTGAGACGGACAGGAAGACAGAGAAACGGACAGAGAGATGCAGACGGAGATAAAGACCGACCGAAAGACAAAGAAAATACAGACACAGATAGAAACAAATAGATAGAAAAACAAAGATAGACACAGAAACATGTGCAGCATGGATGGAGATGGGAAGAGACCGCGAAGAGAAGACAGAAAGCGACACGTATGTGCCTGTAGGTGGAAATAGGAAGACATACAGAACGTGAAGACACACGGACAGAGAAATACAGAGAGATGTATGTGTCTACAAGTGGAACAGAGAGACACACACGATACGTGTCGTAGAGAGTCACACACATAGAGACGCATGCGAAAATTTCTCGGCAGTATTTTTTTTGTCGGAGGAGAGGAGCTGTACCACGTAGATGTATGCGAAGTCTTCGTATCCTTCGTAAATTCGAATGATGTTCGGGTGCTGGAGCATGCGAAGAATTTTCACTTCGTTCAGAGCTTGCTGCACCGCTCGCACGCCCCTGCGCACAGAAGCAAAGCACACAAATGGAGACTGCGGTAAAGGGAAAATAATCCCTTGCAAACTGCAGAGACGCAGATACACACGGCCGTTTCTCGTTGCACAAACATAAAGAGAGAGAGACGGATATATATACACATATACATATATATACACATAGATAGATACAGGTAGATATGGTGACGCTGGACGCGTGTATATCTCTTGCGTGAAGAGGTGATAGTCTCCGGAGAAAAGCTGCAAGACCAGCGATGCAGTCCCCTCGACCTCGTCTTCAGCGCCGCGCTCTCCGTCCCTCCCCTTGCTGGGGAAAATGTTTTGCTGGAGTTCTCCTAACACTGAGAGCCGGAGAAGTTGTCACTGGCACGCCAAGTTTTTCTCGTGTACGAACACCGCAGCAGAGACGGACTGCGTGTGGTGTTGCTGCTTTCAGGGGAACACCCCCCGGGCACCGACGGACAAGAGCCGGGCCGGCGAAAAAGGAAGAAGACGAGCAGAGAGAAGAGAGTGGCGCACGCGCGCAGTTCTTGCAAAAGATGGAAGGCACACACTATTTTGTGAGGGGGAGGGGACGTCAACGCTGTGAGGAAGTCGCGGAACCGTACTTTTTAGATACGCGTTTCACGGCGCGTTGCAGGCCGGAGCACCTCTCCACGGCTATGAACAAGTCTCCCCAGGACCCAGTGCCGATCTTCTGCTTCAACACGTAGAATTCGAAAATGCTTTCTTTCCGCAAAAAGTCACCCACCTGCACGCAAGGACGCCGAACGAGAAACTGAAAACAGCTTCCTGGCAAACTCTGCCATGCCCCGACATCGCGCACCCCCCCGCGTGTGTACGTACACCACGAAAAAGATGTATCTGCGGTGTACGTACACCACGAAAGAAGTGTCTCTGCGGTGTACACACACAGCAAGAAAAAAATTTATCTCCAGTGTACGTACACGAGGAAAAAGTGTACGTACACTGGAGATTTGCGGTGTACGCACACCGAGAAGAGACGTACGCAGGGCGCCTGCAAGCTTCGAAGGGTATTCACAGAAGAACGCAGAGGGCCTTTCACACACATTCGTACAGACACGTGTTTGCATCCGCAAAAACCGCGCGGAAAGCGGATTTCATCAAAGGCCGGATAAGTCGCCGTCTAAAAAGAGGGTCTTCCCAATTAAGAATCTTTTACTCTTCTCCACCACCTTCGAACGTGTAGACTTCCGCATGTAGGTATTCAGAGAAAAGACTCTATATACACATCTGCTGCTTCACATCTATCTATACACATGTATACATATGACTACACATTTTCAAGACAGATTTGCACAAACACATTTTCATGCGACAATATATACACGCATGTGCATGTTAACACACACATGTATTTGTATATTTATATACGCGTAAAAGTGTATATGTACATATATACGTATATATTGGAGCGCATATATATATTTATGCGCAGAATCCTGTACAAATAAGTTGATGGAGAGAGCGGTGTACACCCAGACATGGCGAGGCAGTCCTAGGAGCTCGCATATTTGCAGGATGAAGTAGAAACTTTTTTTTTCTCTTTGAAGGAGCGTTTTTGGCTGCAGTGCGCGGCGAGCGTGTCTTCAGGGAAAGAATCTTCTGGAGGTTCTGTCTCCTTGAAATGCCGAAATGGCGCAGAACTATCTGTAATTTCTGTCCCTCCTTGTCAGAAAAACACGGCCGTGGACCCCTACAGACGTACGACTACTTCGAAGAAAATACACATACGAAAACGCTCTGCAAGGGAAATAGCTGCAAGTGTACACCCGTGTTGTAATTCGCAGAGCAAACTGAAACAAAAACACAGGGGGATACGAAAAGAAGCAGGGAAATACAGAGAAGCACAAGTAACCGAAGAGGTAGGCTGGCGGTGACCACGTCGAAGATCGCCATTTCTTCTTTTGCAAAAGAGACAGCATCCAACAAATACTTAGCCGGACTTCTTCGCCTCCTGCTATACACATCTCTCCTATAAATATATACGTGGATATGTGTGTGCCCATACTACGGTGTATGTGTAATATTTCTGTGCGCAGGTGTATGCACATACACATACATATACGCACATATATCTGTGCATATACGCACATGCACATATACATGCACACATACATGTGCATATAATCTCACACGTATATATCTGTGTACACGTGTACATATATGTGCAAATATAACAATACATATATATCTGTTCACAAATTTATATGCACACACAGAAATATATATATATACGTGTAAGGGTACACTTACACACCTGTGCATGCGTATATATTTATATCACCGATTTGACGAGAGTGCGAAAGGGGACAGCGAAGAGATTAACCGAAGACGACGCAAGGGCCTCAACAAACGCATGTTGGCTCGTTATCGTCAGTGGAGGGAAAAGGCGCAGGACAGAGAATAACGCTGCAGGATTTATTACTAATTTCTGTGTTCGTTATATTCGCAGAGAAGTGCCCGCACGCCAGCGGATCGTAACGCGGGGCATCGCACAGGTAGCTGCGTTTCCTTCTCAAAGCAGCTGCAGCGGCCGCAGAACTATATGCCCCCAGCAGTTTGTATAGACAAGAAGAGATATTCTCTCTATCGCCTAGAAATGGCAGGAAGACTCACAGACACGTCTGCAGACGTAGAAAGACATACATAGGTGATAGCACACCCCACAAATACATTTTCTGCTTCTGCAGTAATTCTTGGATTATCCTCACGAGTCATATATACCTATAAATATATGTCTGTACGTATATCCACACATATATATCCATGTATGGGTATACATATATATATATATATATATACTTGGATGTATACGTATGTCGAAACAAATATATAAATATATATACATGCGTATATACATACAAATACTCGCATTTATGAAGGGGCACGTAGAGAGAGGAAGCGCGAGAAAACAAAAAAGTGAAGGACGTGTCAAGAGTTCCAAATGAGGAGTTTTTGCTTGCAGTTCACACAGGTGTATATTTCTTTTTTTTGTAGGCGTTGGGGTCTTGGCGAAGAAGAGAAGAACGCCGAATAATGGGCTGTGCGGTGCTTACACGTGCCTCGGGTGGGTGACCACTTTTGTGTCTGCTGCGCTGCTTTCTTCGACCCTGCGCCGCCGAAAGCGCCTGTTCCCCTGCTGCTGCGTCTTCTCCTGCTTTCGTTTTTTTTTCATTTCCTTTTCCTTTGCTTTTCTCTTCTTGTCCTTCCTTTTCTTCTCCGTCTGTGTTCCCTGCTGGCCAAGCAGCACGCACACAAGCAGCCGATGTCGCGGTCAAGCACCGGCAGAAGGTGGGCCAAAGGGAGCACAGTTCCTTCTTGCAAGCGCAGATGCTTCCCTTGCAACGTTCAAGCTGAGGGGAAACACGTATCCCTATAAAATCGTATCTACACGTGGCACACAAAAACACTTATACAAATGCATGCATGCATGTAAGTAAATTTCCGTGCGCTATATATATATGCACATATATATGTGTTAGGCACACCTGCAGACAATTGCACACGTGTGTATATATACAAATGTACCCGCCTATCATATACGTACATACAAATAGCTATACACGTATATATACACATACAAATACATATGTAAAAGTATACATATATATATACATACATTTTCCGCGTAAAGGTGTGTGGTCAGGTGATAGGATGACTTGTAAACGAGTAGTGAAACTGTCATACTTTGAGAGAGAGAAAGCGAGGGAGAACCTCTGCGAAGAACGTGCGTGGGATGCGCAGGTGATAAAAATGTCCTTCTCACCACGGGGTAAATTATTGTTTGTAACCGACGCCTCTGCCTGCACCAGCGCCGCCGAAGCGCGGATGTTTTCGACAGATAAAACAATAAAGATGTACCCCCCCAGACTCACACAACTACGTATTTGCTCATTAGCTCTCACACAAGGAGAGATACAGAGAAAAACAGGCACACACCTGTATATACGTGTACATATACATATGTATATAGTTGCTTAGTGACTAGACGTACAAGAAAGATATGTACCGGAAGACCTACACGTGTGTATATCTTTGTTTACTCAGTCTTACATAGAGATATGTATTCTGATCTATCTATATATATATATGTGACTACGCTACAGAGAGAGACACAAGCGCACAGAGAAAAGTATGTATCACAGGCATACATGGATATGTTCCTCACAGACAGAGACGCATAGAGCAACACAGGTAAGGCAGGTACCTACACACGTATAGGCACATATATATATATATTGCTACGTGACTGCGTGTAGGTGAAGAGACATATACAGAGACAGAGACAAATATGTCTGCAAACTTTTATACGGCGGTGTATCTCTATACATCTGCTGCGGATATGTTGATATCCGCGTACAAAACGGAGGGCGGAGGAGGACCAACAGAGAAAGACAGAGGGGAGCATAGACACAGGCACAACATACGGACTCTTCACTTCTTTAATAAACACACACACATACCTACACACATGTCTACTCCTATTATATATATAGAGAGAGAGAGCTACACATATATATATATATACACGAGAGTGTGTCTATCTGTGAATCTCTATCTGTCGATATCCTTCTACATATATACGGGCAAATACATAAATCTAAATGTATGCATATATGTATATATATATCGAAGATATATTAAAAGAGAGAAAAAGAGAGACAGACTACGGATATGTACATGTGTGTTTATCTCGAATGCACAAATGTATGATTGTATGTATGTATGTACGTATGTATGTACGTATGTATGTGTGTATATGTGTACAGGTAGGGAGACAGACGACAAAAGAAAAAGAGAAAAGTATATAACCGTTTATATATATACATGTATATCCCGAATACATCAATGTGTATATTCGTATGTATATATAATATATATAGGATAGAAATATATATAGAATTATTTATACTGCGCAGAGCGAGGTGCAGATCGAAGGATCGCGCGCGTGAGTGTCGGTATCTGCTGACTTAATTTACCCGTTCTCTCAAACTCTGCTGCGCCTGTCTCACACCGTTGCTCTCGCTCTCCCTTCTGCTGCTCCTGTTGCACGCTCTGTTGCTGCTGGTGTTGTTCCTGCTGCTGCTGCTGTTGCTGTTGCTGCTGGTCCTGCCGTTGGTGGTGCTGCTGCTGCACTAACGCCTTGAGGCGGGGAGTTTCTCGTTCATGTCGGCCACTGTCCAGTGTAGGCGAGTTGCTTCCCGCAGCAGCTGCTGCTTTGTTTTCCGTTGCTGCGTTCGCTGCTGCTGCTGCTGCACCTGGAGTGGCTGCTGCTGTTTGCGTGTGCCGCTCTTCACTTCCTTCGCCGCCATTCGTACGTTCTGCAGAAGCTTCTTGTTGCGGCAGCAGCAACGCGTGAGCGGTTGCACTCCTTTCGCCACCGCAAGCGGCAGCAGGTCCCAGCGTCTGCTTCAAAGTAGGGACACCAGCAGCAGGTTCTGCCCTCCATAAAGGAACAGCACTTCCTTGCATTCCTGCTGCAGCAGCGGCTTCTCTTCTGCATACGAACGTTGCAGCTGCTTCTCGTCCCTGGGGACCCGTCCCCCCGTCCCGTCGCATTCCACCAGTGGCACCCACAGAAGCAGCAGCAGCAGCTGAGTGCGGGGTTTTCCCCGCTGCTGCCGTGGTTTTTGATGTGAATCCAGGAGTTGAAGATGGCGAGAATATAAACTCTCCACAGAAGTGAGGGGTGGGTGCTGCAGTTGTTAATTTTTCAGAACTTGCTGTCGCATACAGAGGAGAGGCATCACTGTGTTCTCCCTGGCACAGGCTTCGCGCTATTGCTGCTGTTTCTTCTGCTGCTGCTGCTGCAGCCTTAGCAGCACTGCGGGCCGTGCGCGTCGCTTGTGCCACCTGATGCTGTGCTGTAACCAGCACCCGCCTTCCCCTGCTGCCGCAGCCTTGCGACTCTGCTGCTGCTGCAAGCGGGGCGGACAACCGCAAGGCAGCTGCCGCTTGTGCAGCCCCAGCGGCAGCAGAACAGGCAACCGAAGAAGACGTCTCCGCCGAAAGAGAAGGTGCTGAACAAAACGGCGAGGCAGCAGGAACAGGAGAAGGGAGAGAAAGCGGCGTCGCAGCCGCTGCAGCAGCAGGCATGCGAGAAGTAACGACAGCAGCAGAGCCGGCGAAGAAACGAGGTCCAGAGGCGTCCGGCTCGTGGCCGTGTTGCTTCAAGGAAACAGCGAGACAGCGCTGTGGACTGCGCAGCTCTGCGAGTTCTGTTGCTGCGTCAGCGCTGTTTTCTGCGGCAGGGAGACGCGGTGAGACAGCTGCAGCTTCTCTCGGCTCTGCCAAGCGGGGAGAAACGAAAGTGCTGGTTCTCTTGCCCCGCGGTCGACAGGGGACGGTGGGGCGAGAAGAAAGACCACAGGCAGCAGCAGCAGCAGCGAGTAACGACGACGGGGGGACCCGGCGGCCCGCTGCAGGAGAAGCAGCAGCAGCACCGGTAGGAGACGCGCACACGGCGGAAGCAGCTGCTGTCGCAGCAGCAGCCGAGGAAGAAGAAGAGGAAGATACATCACAAGTTGTGCGCGACGTGAACACACCTTCTCCCCTTTGATCTGCTGCGGAACAGGTGAACTGCTGCAGCGCCCGGGACCCGTCTGTCGGCACAGAATAGACAGAAGAAGACAAGCAAGAAGGAGAAGAACAACAGCAAGAAGAAGGGCGAGGAAAGGAAGAAGAGGGAGAGGTTGCAGGAGAAAGAAGAGGAGGCGGAGAGAAACGTGGACTGGGTGAGTAACACCTGCTGCTCGGAGCACGCGCAGCAGCAGCACCGGGGGACCCGTCGACAGCGGCAGCAGCAGAGCGCGACATATTGGCTTCAAAAAGATGCCTGTACACGACGGTTCACGACGGACTTCTGCTGCTGTCCCTCTGTGACCTCTTACACAAATAAAAGTCACCGGAGGCCGGTGGGGTGGCTGACGGCTCTTCTAGGGAACGCGCACGAGGAACCCCGATATCTGCTGCGCAAGGTGGTGGCTGCTTTTCATCTGTACTTATCACCGGGCTGCTGAGCTGCAAGCACATCGAATCTGCGGCTTCTGCTGCAGCTACGGAGGCACAGTTCCTGCTGTAGCGCTGCTGGTAGAAGTCTTGGTACTCTCACGTGACGCTGCTGCTGCTGCGCAGACTCTTGTGCTGCGGAGTTTTTGTTTGTAGGCAGCAGAGCTGCGGGTCGTCGTAACTCCTGCTGCTGCTGCATGTGCACCGAAGGACAAGTGTGGTGATGCTGCTGCACATCAAGCTAGCCGCTACGGCGGTAAAACGCCGCAAAGAAAACTGTCTCCTTCTGCAGGAGAACCCTCCTGCTGCAGAAGAAGGAAAAGAAGAAAACCTTGCTGCTGCTGCTGCTGCTGCTGCCGCAGTGGAACGTTGCTGCCGCAGAAGAAGAACCGAGTTCCTGCTGCCGATAACTGGCGCTGCTGCTGGGCAAACGGAGTTCCGCTGGTGGTGCTGCACTGGCAGAGAGACGGACAAGAACGCTGCGCCCGTTGGTGCCGGTGCGCAGAAGTCTGCAGCTGCTGCTGCGTTCGCGCCGCTTATCTCTGCAGTAATCTGCTGCTGAGAGCCCTGCTGTTACTACATCTGCAGCTGTGGTGGTGCCACGAGTTCCGCCTGTGGCAGTGAGGAACCACGGCTGCTGCTTTGCTGTTGCGCTTGCGCGCTCACCAGCTGTTGCTGGTGGTGGTGTGGTGCAGGTAGAATTCTCCTGCTATTGTCGTGGGCTCCACCTGCTGCTGCTCTCGTCAGAAAGGCACCAGCCGCTACTATGTGGATGCGCGTCCTACTTCGAACGGCAGTCTGCCGTTCTGCGTGTCGTCCTTTACCGGGTGCGCTGTCGTTGACGAGCGTCCAAGATTCTGCTGCTGCAGTGGGAGTGGAAGGTCCCCAGGCTTCTGCAAGCGCTGTTGCGTACATAGGTGTACACAGATGCACGCAGCATGCGTCGACGCAGACAGACACAGGAAGAGGAAGAAAACGAACAAGAATGGGCCCGGTACAGAAGTGCCTGGAACGAGATGACGGCAGAGGAGAGTGTTACAGTGGCAACTCGGAAGTCCCTATCCCTCGGGAAGTCGAATCACGCAGGACAAAAGGCAAGCAAGACTCTTTTCAGACCCGTTCGAAGGAAATCAGCTAGCCAAGCGAGAAAACGTATGCGGCCGGTTAACTACCCTCGGACGCGTCAGCGCGTTTTACCGTCGCAGAGAGCACACAGGTGGACTTGGAATCCACCAGATGACGAGCGTCTCGGTGTCAGGAGTCACAGCAGAAGACTGAAAACTGCTTCCAGACTGCATTTCTTTCACCCGAGCACTTTTCTCCAAACGTCAAACAGGTGGCTCTGGGAGGCGTCCGTCAAGCAGGTGGGACCGTCCTTCCTGTGAGCTCTCCAAAAAGTACTCGAAAATGCCGTTGCACGGCATCGAACAACACAAAAATAGTAGCAGAATGTTGCCACTGGAGTCTCAATTTAATCTAGAGCAGTACATATGCACCTTACAGACTGCTACACCTTTCAAGTATTTCGTCGGTGTACACGCACAGCGTGTTGGGGCGACGGCTAAAAATTTCGAGTCATGTCCACGCGGGAGTTACTGACTTGTGCGGCAAGAAGACGCACGTCACCCGTAAATCTTGGCAAGAGCCGCGGAACATTTTCCTTTCGGAACTCTCTGGCAGAGCAAAAAACATCGCAGAAGGCGAAAAGACGTGCCTCTGCCGCAAGAAGCTGCCAGGGGGGCCCCCCGGCAGGACTTTTCCTGCACACGGATGTCAGCGTCCCGCTACGTACGGCGGGGCTGCCCCCCTCGTGCTTATCCTCGTGTTTGTGAGGAGACGAACGGGTCAGCCAGCCCCATAAAAATCACAGCTTCAGAACAGCGAAGACATCATATTTTTTAATAAGACGACAAACCCTGCGTTTCACGGCGGGAAACACGTCACACTACGATGCGCTCCGGGCAGCGGGACTCAACGAACATCAGACGAATTCGTTCCACGGTTATCAGCCTAAGACACCGTTGGAAGCAGTTGCTTTCACGTAAATAAGCACGACCGACAACGAATACCCCTATTAATCTACAGCTAGAGACGTAAAATATATCCGATCTCAGGTGTGGTGGGTGGAGTTCCTCAGCTGCACCACGGGAGGAAAAAGCTTTTAGATGCAGCATTAGCTCATCCCATGAAACATTTCTGAAAATCTTCCGATTTACGCAATTGAATCAACACGTGGGATTATAATGCATGTCCAAAACTGCTACTCAGGTCTAAAGGAGCGTCCAGTTCGAAAGTTTCTCTTCTGAGCATATGCTAGTACAACCAACGCGCCACTATAAACCACACCACGCGGCCTCCGACGCAGGGCTTCGTCACTGCCTCTACGCCGTCGTACTTTACAGGAAGTCACCCCATGCCGCCTCCCGTGGAGGCCTCCGTCACGGCCTCTCTGTCCGCAACCTCACTGCTACTGAAAGTGTCTCCGTGTTGAATTGTGTCAATGCCGCAGTACCAGTGCCTGCCTTCGCGCCTTTGCTCTTTCCGTTTGTTTACGTTTTAGCCTCCCTCGCCTCCTTCGAAAGCTCTGCTTCCTGCGTACACAGATCTATCTGCATGTGGCTCCTGCAACTCTGCACGCGACGTCAACCGTATGTGTAGGCAGAAATACGTTTCGGCCTTGCGGTCTTCTAAAAACAGACAGCCTTCTGTATTTGTGCATATGGCACTTTCTGGTGTTCGACTGAAGCACCTGGAAGAGCACAAGTGGTTACGCACGTGCACACTAAAATCTCTACGTGGGTCGGTAGTGGAGCAACGACTTCATACATTTGACGCCCTACTCGTGGTGGATGTTGCTTCGAAAAGAGGTCGCCTCCCGAGTCCCGCCTACTTTTTCTCCCACTGGACATTCGAGACCCCAGCAGCGCTTTAATAGGTCAACGTGTAGTCACGGAGGACCGCTTTACCGTCAGTTACTATTTTTGCTGCTACTACGACTACTGGGACCTACACGTCTGTACCGCTGACACTGAAACTAAATCCACTGTGTGACCCCAGGCACACTTTACTCTCGCGCTGGTGTAGGAGCTCTCCCTCGAGCTGATAAAGCCACTGCCAAGCGGAGCGAAAGCCTCTTAACACGTTCTCACACGCATCCACAACCCCCTCACTCTATTGCATATATGTGAAGATAAGCAGTGGCGGCCTGTCGTGCCACAGTATACTTGTGGAGGTCCGAGATCACAACTGAGCCTTAAGAGTATGTGTGTGTGGGTATACGTGTGTGTGGGTGTGCGCGTGTGTGTTTCTGTCTGTGTGTTCCTCTGTGTATGCATGTATGTGTATGTGTACGTACGTGTGTGTGTGTGTGTGTGTGTGTGTGTGTGTGTGTGTGCGTACTTCTACGTGGTGCACCATAATACGGTGTCTGATAGGACCCGCTAATGTGCACGCAGGAATGAGTAGGCGAAGGAAACCCATGTGGGCTTCACACGTACGACGATACACCCGCCTACTTGTGGAAAACAGAGATATGTCATAGCGGATATAGTTTGAGTAAAGTGCTCACACTTGCACGCTACAGCCCTTCCCTGATAAGTATGGAAACAGGAGAAGATATAACGGTGCCGGAAACCTTGAACTGTACTCACACAGTTGTAGGAATGCATGTCTGAAATTCTACGTAGTGAGGGGACACACAGAGGTACTACCATATGTGTCTATAAAGGGTCCAAACGCACACGTACGCACACACAGGTTCGTATAGAATTAGCGTACGTGTATTTGTAAACAACTACTGGTGTGGACATCGAATTTTTCGAAGTGGAGAGACACAGGCAAATGCACGGCTACAGATGTTCCACAGATCTTCGTACTGCGTATTTGTGTGAGGGCTTGTATGCTGTAGGTGGGTACGTGGCGAGTCAGAGATACACGTGCATGACAAGCATGCACGTGTACACGAAGCTCCTTTCCTGTTGTGTAACGGTAAATCATGTAGGTGGGCACACGGATTGAAGGCCGCGAGACTGATTCGAGCGTAACACACAGATATGGGTACAGGCCTTTTCGATTTTACACTTTGCTTCGCACGCTTATGCTGTACGTGTTCTTCGTTGCCAGATGGCGCAAAGGTGACTACTGAGCAGCCCTCACCTGTCTAGGGGAGAAACTGGGCTGTCCCATAAGCTTCGTATTGAGTTTGCCAGTGCCGAGTAGATAGTGTCCTGCTGGTCGTACGAATAAGACAGCGCCGGACCTGTCTTTACTATACCCCGAAGTAATACGGATAAAGGAACTGAAAGCTTGGGTGCACTCCTGGAGGCACTTCCGCGAGTTTCACAAAAATACGCAGAACGAGAG
Organism: Sarcocystis neurona; assembly: GCA_000727475.1. Lineage (NCBI taxonomy): Eukaryota > Apicomplexa > Conoidasida > Eucoccidiorida > Sarcocystidae > Sarcocystis > Sarcocystis neurona. Next base: position 939,062 of record KL647297.1, read on the forward strand.
TTCTTCTGCAGTTTTACATGCCAATGGACACCAGTGATGAGAGTGCATGGCACGGAGATACCGCGCAATAAGTGTAACACTGTTATACTCTTGTGATCTATCCTGATCAGCTGCGTCTGCAGTCTTCTCTTGAGTACGCACAAACATGTGCAAGATCGGGCTCTGCAGGGTCTTTTCGTGGGGTGGTAGTAATGTGCATCTCTAATTCTGCAGTATGCAAACAGATGGGCACTTCACGAAATACACCAGCTTGTAAGCACCACGCGCAGAAGAACCCAGTTATTTTCCATGAAGATTTTTATCGTCAAAGACGCAGGTTCCACTACCAAGGGTGCACCATAAAGTCCATCAGCCTGCGCCACTGAAAGCTTTGTGAGAGTCATTACAAGAAGAGAAAGACTCTTCTTTTCCCTCTTCTTCGTTGTCATACAGGGTGAATAAGACACTTGTGGAAATACGCGTATGCATGTGAGAAAATCTACCCCTATGTGGACATCTTGTTCGTCAGTAAACGGGCTCCTTGCAAGTGGACACCTCTCCCTCGGAGTACCCACGGACAGGGGGGAAAGTGCATGTGTGGAAACGTATACATACACAGAAATATGGAGAGATAGATTGATAGATAATGAAGACACCTCCGCGTACGGCTGCTGAGACGAAATGGAAACATCTTCCTCTGTACACAAACCAGGGTGACGTGTAGTGCACATCTCCTTTTACACCGTTTTTTCTGGTACTCGTTGTGGTAGTCAGGAGAGCGTTAGTATCTCACATAAGTGCAGGAGTGGTAGTGGTAGTAGTAGTAGTGGTAGTAGTAATAGTAGGGGTAGGAAAGGAGGGGAAGTAGTGGAAGGGGACGTAGTAGTTGGATGATCGTGGAGTGGTATTTTTTACCGCTACCAGGATTGACTCTTTAAAACTAAGAGACGTGAGAGTGGTCGCAGACACCACACAGAAGACGTGTAGCAGCACACTGTATGACACGCGTACTATTACTATTGTAGCAGTCCTAAGGGAACTACTGATGCTTATAAAAAGAGGACTAGTCACGCTAGCAAGAATCAGAAAGCAGCGGTTTAGTACTTGCTGCACTGGCAGGAGATCGCGTGTAGTTATTACAGACCGACTACTGGTAGTGGTACTGTTGGTAATATTACGTCCTACCACCACTACTTCGGGCAGCTCCATTTTGTGTAACAGCTTTGCTAGCCGGCACTGATAGTTCTGTTAGCAGAACCTGTGGTCGCGTCACTAGGAATAATTGTTGTACCCGTCATTCAACAGCTAAAGTGACACAAATGGTACGATTCGTATAGCAGTGGTAGTAGTAGTAGTAGTGGCAGATAAGTAGTTGCGCCGTAGTGCCGGGATAAGTAGAAGTAGTAGCAGCATTAGAAATAGTGGAACTGATTGTACTACTTGGGGTAGACCGTATAGTAATCGGCGTCGCGATAGGACTAGAAATAATATTGGTTGAAATAGGAGCAGTAGTAGTGATCATAAGGAAAGAAGTAGCTCCAGTGCTCGCAATAAGAGGAATAGCGCTAGGAGAATTAGAAGGCGAATAGGAGCTGTAGTAATGTTGGTAGTAGTAAAGATAAGAGAAAAATTTACTAGACTATTAAGTATGGTAGTGGTGGTCACTGGTCACTGTAGAGACAAGAGAAAGATCTACGAGACCAATAATTGTACCCGGACAAAGTAACACTTCCAATACCAGAAGCAGCAGTTTTGATTGACAGGCACAGCTTACTATCAACGTCTCGAATGGTGCGCGGTTCCTTGCTTCCCTACAGTACAGAAGATGGAATTCTACAGGGGAGACGCACTCACAAGAAGTGCGACGGAGGAACTCGTTAGCAGAGGTTGTTCAAAACACGACTGTACAAGAAATGGTGGAAATCACATAAAGAAATTCCAGCAGTGCCCTCGACTGTGAATTGTTTTGTGTGAGTAACCGAAAGTGGGTGGTACAGGTAGAAAAATAATGATCTTGTTTATTGTTGTGTACTTCTCTTCGGATAACTGCAGTCCAACTGCTAGGAAAATGCTGCTAGAGTCACTACTCGGGAAATGCTGCTGAAGCCACGAACAGTGACTTTGCACAATTGAATGAAACAGAAATCTCGGATCAAGACTATAAAGGCGATTAAGCATGAAAACGTCATCATCAAGGATCTCCATCGTGATGAAACCACAAGTCTGTGCGACAAGATGCAAAGTACTGACGCGTAAAGTCGTCAGACTGCATTATGTTGTGGTTTACTGGATCCTTCGTACAAACGGGCACACTTTCATGTCGTGGAGCACCCCGTGTGCCGGCGCGGCATCATGATTTTGATCCGAAATCGCGTCGGAAGCTATGAGACGCGACAATACTCAAAAGGCTCTAAAAGTCACACGATAAAGATCTTCCAGTGACGCGGACGGAACCAGTAGCTTGTAGGCCATTACTGCAAATATCTTCACAGACTCCTGCGGGAAGTGTTCCACTGGCCATTAATGCTGTCTATTTGAATACGATGCTCAATTCAAAAAGACTTCACAAAAAGAACGACTTCGTCATCTCGTGAAACGCAGTCTGCGCTAGCTGGGCATCACAGTTCTCCCTTCAGAATGCAAAAGTACAGATGTGTGCGCATACTTGTGTTCCCACATCGTTACAGGTACACAAATATATTCAACATACAGATGGCATATCGATGAACATATATAGACGGATCCCTCCCTTAAGTACCTGCAATACGACTCCTCTATTTGTATACCTACACGCGTATTCTCGAAAACCACCGTGCAGCAAAAGAGTCGATAATCGTCTCGTGTACTTTTGCAAGGTTAATGGCTGTAGATTGTAACGCTGCTCTCACACACAAACAAGTCGGTGCTCCCCCAGAGCCACGGCCGTCTCCCATGCATTTCCTCGAGCTCAAGGCCGTCGAGTTGCAACGCGAGCGCATGCTGCACACGCCACTAGACTTTGGGCAACACCCTGTAAATGTATTATTCTCTCCATATAATAAAGTTCGCGAATGGACTGGAATCGTGGACTTTTCATCGGCAGCTTGGGCTAACAAGCTGCGGTCGAAATCTGGAGGAATATCGGCGTTTTACTTCGTTTCCATGCGAGCATTCCGTCAGACCATCGGTCAGCCACCCGTAGTTAATAAATACTTCCTGCACATACGTAGACTCGCTTTCTGCTCTCCTTCTCCTTCCCAAGTATTCGAAGCTGAAACTCGTCTCAAAGCTTCGAAATATAGGGCATCCTCTGCCTTCAGAAGCTTCCCCATGCTTCCAGTCCATCAACCCGTTCCGCCCAACGTGGGTCGCCTTCTCTGCATGCTTTTTCACTTCCTTCGCGAGCATGCGTACACAAACCTTCCAGGCAACAGAACCAGTTCTTACATCCGCCGCATTGAATTTGAAGTTTTCCTACACATTTGACAAACGACCGAACCAGTCAGCTTCGTAGGATGTTAGAAGTTTTTTTTTCACGTTTGAAAATACGATTAAACGATTGACCCGACTAGTAGCCGGCACTCCGATTCCATTTAACACGAAAACGTGTTGCAGGAGCGATAGGAGTCGCGGGGAGTATAACGCTACCAGCAGCCACCGGCAAACTGCCGTTCTGCAAAAGGAATAATAACATTTTGTGATATGTTGAGTGTAGTCGTGGCGATACGGCCCTTCTGCAGTTACCCCTCTACCACAGACAAGAGGAAACGAATGCTCACTTTATTATTGACATCGCCATGTCTTTTTCGACTACTTCAGGGTAGCGTGTCGGTTTCTGAACTCCCTCGAAATTCTATCCGTATATATCTAATGTCCCGTTTCCTCCAGGCTTTAACCACGTAGATGAAAGGGACGGGAAACTCTATATGATAGGAACCTCGCTCTGTTCGACATTTCCTCCCTGCATACAAGTCGGTGTAGATGAACTTATTCAGGAATTTCCATACGAATTCTCACTTTCACCATACGTGCGCAGTCCGTCAGTAGTTGCTGGGAGACTACTGACCAGTAAATAAAGACAAAAGGATTTAGTTTAATCGACATTACGCTCTTCTTTATTTGGGTGTTCATTCGTAGGAAAGTATTCAGCGGTGCCGAAGTAAGTTCACAAACGTAGCCTCTAATATTTGACATTTCCTCGTGTTTTTTGTGCAGTAAAGGCACTGCGGCAAAGACACAAACTCAGCAAGTAGAGAGAAACGTAGTTCTTGTTTTTCTCCGCATGTCAACTTTGTGTGGTGCACTGCGAGCGTCCGTACTGAGGATCCGCGTAACAAGTAGTTTTCAAGGGAAGAAGGAGACACTTACAGATTTCCTCCTTAAAATCTCTTCTCAACAGAACTCCTCCCGAGGGTGGAAGAATCCATTTTCAGAGAATTAGTCCGTGCGTATCTGAAGTGTCATTTTCAACCGTACCCGTGCTCCCGAATGTATACAGCTACACACTTTCAGGGGTAGACGTAGAAGATGATTTTTAACGAAATTCGTGTGAAGTGACTTTTCACACACTAAGTTCGGTGATACCTGTGCGCCGGCAGAGTCCTCCTATGAAAGAGAGTAGTAGTAGTCAGCAAACGAGCGAGTGCGTGCGATCTCTGTGTGTTTCATACGCTATAACTTTTACGACGCGTAAGCCACCTAGGTAAACGAGGAGCCCGAATCGGCGAAAGATTTCTTGTCTGCTACACTTGTTCTTCCCCGTCGTCCTCAAGATTTCTGCGAATAACAGTCCACACTCAAAGAAGTGGATTTTCCAGCGTATTTTCTCCATGTTTAAGACCGTCGCCGGCGCGGCAGCACGGGTAGAACTTCTGTCGGGGTCGTTACAACTCCTGCAGATTTCACTGAAATGACACGGAAACTGTTTGCCTGTGGAATGCCCGTATCGTCAGAGGCAAAAATTCTCGCATTGAATTGATTGGCGTCGTGTGTTCTGCCGCTTCTACATTTGTAGCTGTGGTGGTCGTCTTCTTTTCAGAACACTCGAACAAGGGGGGGTCCTGGAGAGTCGTGGTGACACGCACATATTTTCAGGGCTTTTTCTACAAACACGCTTTGAGGAGGAGCATAATCTAAGTGCTCTATACGTCGATTAGCCGCTTCCTGCGGGTACTTCTAATTTTTTGCAGTGGGAGATGGTTTTCCGCACTAGACAAATACTTCGATAAGAACGTGCTCCCGCACTGCAGATAGCCTCACACGTATTTTCCTCGGTCACAGAGGGCTGCCTCGTCGTCTTTCTTGGTGCGCAGCACGAATCAAGAGTAGCCGCAATTAATCGTCCGCAGAGAACAATTTGTTTCTCCCTGCCACCCAGCGACCTCTAATCTGCGACAGGGAGAAATTTTGGGTTTTCCCGCTTTCCCCCCCCCCCCCGGCCGATGAAGGGGAGAGTCTCGGGACCCAGAGAAGTTGTTCAGCAAGAACGAAAACGCATTCTTTTTAAATTTTAGGGGAGGCGAGAAGGAAGTTTTCTACACGCGGCCGGAATTTCTGACAGAGTGTGAATCCCCGACTGTCGTGGTTTTGTTTCTTTAACCCACTCTAGATCAAGTCTATCGATAGTTCGTTCAACTCTGTATTGCAGTGTAATGAGCGACTCGTCGCAGATCACGACGGATTTTCTGCTCAGTCCCACAAAAGTGATGACACCGACGTAGACGCGCTTGAAAATATGCGTACTCGTCTAAGACTACTTAATTTGGGTTAATCTTAAATTTTTTATCATTCGAGTTCATCTACGTAATGTCCGCACTCAGCTGGTGCTTCTCAGACAACGGAAGGCGCAGGACGTCTTCTCTTCTGCGTTGACTCAAAAGACACAAATTTGTCAGAGAAACCGAGTCTTTTTTTAAAATGGAAGGCGGGAAGAACCAGGGGGAGACGCGGAAGATGACGTCGGGGAAGGGAAGGCAGTGGACCCACGTTGGTAACAAACGACAACAGGAAGGGACGCAGACGACGATGAAGAAGAAGAAGAAAAGGCAGTGGATCAATTTGAGAGACAGAAGTCAGCGCTGGAATCACGAAAAGAAACTCAGGGACCTTAGGGCGCGCGCGGCTTTCAGGAAGCAACGCAGAAGGGAAGAGCAGCCTGAAGAACACTTCGACTGCGGGGACGCACAGTCGGCAACAAACTTCGAAAAAGACGAGGAAGAAGGAGAAGAAGGAGGAGGAAGAAAAGGGGGAAGAAGCGGGAAACCAGGCACTTTCAGTTCGTCTTCTGCGCAGGCTGCTGATGTCGCCAGAGACCGTGCGTCTTACGCGTTGGAGCCCGATGAATTTCTCGAGAGAATCCTCAATCCCTTCTACTCGGAGAAAAAAAGGGAGAAGGGAGAAGCTGTTGCCTTTCAGACAGGAAGTGCAGCTGCCTGCGCGCGTAGAACGGAGTCGGAGGGGAGACGAAGAAAAGGTGCAGCTGCCGCTCACACTGCCTCAGGTAAAACTGCTGCTGTTGCAGCGGGTGAAAACGACTCCGAAGAAGAAATTTACGATACGGACCCGTGTGGTGCTCAGGAAGAGGAAAAAGCGAATCTGCACGGGAAAAACGCGAGGCAGAGGTCTTTGAGAGCCACTGCCGAAAAAGTTGCAACATCGAGAAGCAAAAAACCTGGAGAAGAGGGCAAAGGAAGAGAGGACGAAGGAGAGGAGACAGATGAAGAATCTGATGACGAGGTAGCAGAAGGAGAAGACGGGGAAGCAGCTGCACTGTCAGAGAGATACTTAGGGACAGAGAAAAGTGAGGAAAATCATAATCGTCTCGGTGAGGAAGAGTCAACGCGCACGAGAGGAAGAAATCCACGGCGAATAGCCTTGTATTCACCGCACTCGAGCGGAACCTGTATTGAGTCGTCTGTCCCTTCGACAGGAAAGAAGAAACGTCGGCGCGCGAGAGAAGTTTCGGGAGCAGAAAGCAAACGCAGGAAGGGTTCGAATTCGAACGAAGACACTAAGAAAGGTGTAGATGATGTTGCCGGGGTGAAAGAGTCGGGATCACAGGAAAGTTCTGCGCTGGAGACTCGGTGTTCCCCGACGTGCGGAGCGCCGAAGACGTTTGCAGAGAAGAAGAGAGAAAAGGGGAGAGGAGAAGAAGAGAAAAATTCTGGCACAGACGAGAAGTCGCAGCGTCGTGTCGATAAACCCACGAAAACACAGTCGAACGAGTTGCAGATGTCGCTGCCGAAAAATGTTTTTTACCCATTCAGAAATGCCATGAAGGAAGCAGCTCGAAGAAAGGCTGCGCAGGAAGAAGAGAGGAAACAAAGACAGGAGGAACGGGAAAAAGCAGAAAAAGAGAAAGAAACAAGTCGACGAAGAAGAGCACAACAGCGGCGAAAACTCGTGGCACGCACCAGTACGGGCCAGCCGGTTATGGGCAACGTTGTGCAGCTGCTCTTACAGAAGATTAGAAAGTCTACGTGATGGTGGAGAGGCACAGACGGAGACAACAACTCCCCAAAGAAAAGCTTTCCTTACGAGAAGGAAGAAGTCAATTCACTCTCGGAACTCCGTATAGGTCTGTTGTTTCACACGGGTGTACGCGTGCCCGTAGATGTGCGTGTACGTATATATGCGCGTATTCAGATACTTACATGAATATTTATATGAGTAAGTACATGTGTATCCATGTATTTGCTTTCGTGGACATATATATATACATATATGTATATGTGCGGATGCAGATGTGGATGTAACGAGGGATGAGCAAGTGCTGTCTGAACACAACAAGTTTATCGAGAAATGTTTCCGAAATTTTACCATTACATTTGAGCGGTGAAGGGAACGAGAAGTCGCACGGCGAATGGGTGTTTGACAAGTTTTCGTGTTCCTGTGTGCGTATTTGTGCGCGTACAAGTGTGACGTACTACACACTTTGACGTGTTTTTGCTTGTGTGTGTGCGTCTACATGCTGGTGCATATGTATGTGTGTGCGAACGTATAATTATCAGACAGCTCATCTATGATGCCTATAGATACACACCGGTGCATCTGTTTGTACATGTATGTGGATATATACATATGTGTATATACGACTGTTCGACCAGGTACAGGAATGCGTGCGGGTATTCGTGTAGACACGTGGATATGTGTACGTGTCTGTGTATTGTTATCTCCGTGTGACGGCGCATTTACAATGTTCCTTGCGTTGTAGAATCAGTGGAGCGCGTAAGCTACATTTGAAGCAAGAGAGACACGCAGGGGTCTCTGTCTTCGCATCTGCACTGTCTGAGCAGTGGGGCTACTATGGCAAGAAACCAGAGAAGGCCCCCTCCCCTCGCTCTCTCTAGAAAATTGTTCAGAGCAGTGCTCGTAGCTTTTTAAATGAAAGACTGCTCCCCGGATGTCTTATTTTGATTGCATAGCAACGACTGAAAGCACAGCAAAACGCCCTTCGTCTGCAGGACGCTACAAGGAGAGTGTTTTTGTAGAAAAACTCCATATCAAAGTTTTCTTGCACATACGCACTCGAGAAACAGGTCTTTCCGCCGCAGACGTTTAGTAGATGGCGGAGCTGCCTATGTCGGCCTGAGAGGCTGCCAGCCGGTTCTCTTGGTGCACTAGACTGGCGCGTGTTTTCGCACGTGAGCACTAGTGTGTGAACGAGTTTCCGTGCTCACGTGTGTGTGCATCTGTGTGTGTGTGTGTATGTGTGTCTGTGTGTGTCCGTGTATTTGTGTGTATGCATATGTGTATGTATACGTTTTATTCGTACGTTCACACATATGAGTGTACGTACTTGTGTACACAGGTATATACACGTATGCACATATAAATGGATATATATTGTATGTGTGCTAGTTCCAGTAAAGGTGCTTTTGAAAAATTTAGAGAGTAGCTCGCCGATGTGCCTCGCTCGGCGTGCGTGGGCATGTGTAGCTGTTAAGACAACTAGAAGAGAGCTGCACACAATATCTAGGTGCATACGCACATAAAGACATATATATACGTATACATGTATATATATATATATTAATATATGCGTACGTGCATGTTAGTCAAGACGTGTGTATTCTCCGCCTCCGTATGCCTCCGTGCATCAGCGTATCGACATTCATACGGGCCCACCAAATGTGAATGACACACCGCCTAAGCACATATATATACATATATATATATATACATGTATCGCGTTCGTGTATCTGTAAGTGTGTACGTTTTTACAGTTAACTCGTCTATTCCTTATATGCATGAGTCTGTCAACAATCGTATAGATCGACGCATTACCTGTAGAGAGGCACCGGTGATGCATGTCCTGATGCCTCTCTCTATATGTGCGAGGCGGAATTCACCAAGAAGAGAAGGTGGCAGAAATCCCGATTTTCGTGTACGTGGAAGTCTGTCTGTATAAGAACTAAGACGCTAAAGACTACTTCTGAAGCGTCGTTTTTCGACACTTCTACATCGGTGTGACGGCAGTCAGAATCGCTTGCGGTGTTTTCTTGCCGCAAAATGTCTACACTCTGGAGGCGGAAATGCAATAAAGTCCGCCTGCTCTGACACTGTTGCTTCTCTCAATCAGAGCAGACAACATTTTCCGCGGCAATTTCTCGCAACCGACTAGAACTAAAGCCACGCACACACTTCCGATTCTTCGGGCACTTTGACTTTCGCGGCGGCTACGAGCGAAGTTTCGTTCCTTTCCATTTCCGGTGCGCACACCGGCGAGGAGATCCACACAGTTGTGTAGAAATACAGCAGTGTCTCTATAAGCAGACGTGTTTCTACGTTGTTGTCACTTTTTTAAAAAATGTACAAGCGGAGCCGTACGGTTCGCGGAATACAGCCGCACTGCTACGAGGCCTGACCAGCTGTCTGTTCCCCAGGATTTCATACGCACACATACATACGCAGTGAGGGAGATACCTACACATACATAGATCTATCTACACACATATGTCTAGTATACACAAACGTACATACCTGTACATCTACATTGGTATGTATGTGTATATATATTTGTGTGTCTGTGGGTATTCAAGCCAGAGGGTGCCGTCGAGCGCGTGGACACTCTACAGGAGAAGAACAGGCAGATTCTCTGTGTGCTGCGGCCCTGCAGGGCTGTGTTTGTTTATCTTTTTTCCGAAAAGTTTGTTTTCGACGCGTCTCAGTAGTTCTAGACGAAAATAATTTCTTTCGCGACATCTTCTGGAGAACGCTACAATATTAACGTCAAGTGAGTGAGTTTGGTCCACGGCTTCTTTCCTTTTTTGCTCACGTATGTGCATTATGCCGAAGACTTTTCCCAACGACACGCCTTTCGTGTGGTTGTCCTTTAGCAGGCAATGAAATTTAGCAGGAGAGGCGGTCTCGAGTTATCTCCCCGTATACCCGTACGTCCGCCTACTCGTGCATACGCCCTCTGCTCGGGTGCAACATCCGATATATACGTGTGTGCGGCACATGTGTTTGTGTGTGCGTGTGTGTGTATGTGTCTATATATATATATATATGCGCATACATATGTAAATGTATTAAATGCATATATATATATATGCAATGTATACATATATGGGTGGGGGATATGTTCAATATAATAGTAGGAGTATGAAACTTCATGTGTTTACGCACAGCTGCGCGCTCTCATGTAACGGGTAGCAGCAGATGCATCGGGAGAGTTGCTGAATTCTTCTCTGCCTGCTGGCGAGGCTTCAGAAGAACTTCTTTCCCCCGCTGGTCGCCCTTCGTCTTCGTGTAATAAAAGACCTGCGTCGTCTTTGTATTCTTTCACCAGTCGTTCACATCACAAATCCTCAAAAAACGAAGTCGAACATCGAAGAAGAGTCCAGTGCTCACAACGTAAAATGGCGGTGCTTGAAAAAGAGCGTGAAGTGAGAGAGCTGAAACACGTGGCAGGGGGTGTGAAGTAGAAACTTCTCCCCACGCTTTGTCTCAGAAATTGTCTACTCGTAAGTATTCCATGAATATCTGTACAACATGGGTCCACACCTACAAATACGTATATATGTATAGATAAGTGACTGTATATACATTGATTATATATATATATATATATGAAATGTATAAACCGGCATGCACCTCATATAATACATAAGTATACCTCACATATACATATATATGTACATATATATGTATATAACAAAAATATAATACATAATATATGTATATGTATTATATACAAATCTATGTATATAGTATATATGTGTGTGCATATAATCTGTATGTATGCATAAAATATATATGTATATAATATATATGTACATGTGTCTATTCATATAGAGAGCCGTAGTAGTTTTCACATTAAATAGGCGCCTGTATCTACACGTGGGCTCGCGCATATAATTTTTGGCTTCTCCTACATATATATATATATGTGTGTATGTTGGCCTGTGTATGTTGGCCTGTGTATGTGACCGCCGTGTGTGTATATGCGTACGTAGTTGATGCGCTGACGCGCAGCGACGCGAGCTGCACACGAATGAGTGCGCCCCCGCGCGTCCGCAGGGATATTTTCTCCCTTTTTTGCTTCCCGCTGCCGAGGAACGGCGAGGACTCGGCCGGTGCAGTGACCCCGCCAGTCGCATGCAGCAGCTCTCCTCGAACTGCTCCCTGCCCTCTCGTGAAGAAACGGAGACGGAGAGGGGGGGAGAGCAGCAGAGACACGAGAAACGTCTGCATTTACACATGCGTCCATTTATATATATAGGGTTGTATGTATGTTAATAGGCGTGTGCCTAATCAAATTTATGTGTACTTATGTACGTGTGCCTTTCCCCAGAAACACGTGTATATATATATATGTGAACTGCATATAAAGACAAGCGCGCTGAAGCGTATATATCCATATACTTTTCTTCCTTCTGCAGCTACTACGGATGCTGCGTAATCAACGTGTACAGGTGTATACCTATACATACATGTATATATTTCTTTCTCCTCTGCAGGTATTACGGATGCTCCGTAGTCAACGAATGCTGCTATATATATATATATATGTGTGCGTGTATACACTTATTTCTCTTTTTCTTCTGCAGCTATTACGCATGCTGCGGAATCGACGTGCAGCCTTTGCTGCTGTGGGGACGACTGCACTGCTGCTGTTGTTGTCGGTGCTTCTGCTGCTGCTGCTGTTGCTTCGCCAGAAGGTCTGCATTGGTTGCTGTTTTTTTTCCGCTGCTGCTGCTGCTTGCGCCAGAGTTTTTCATGCGGCGCCCGACTTTCTGCTGATCCTTCAGGGATGCGATAGGACTGGCAGCTGCTGTACTGCTGCTGCTGTTGCTGCCTCTGCTGTACTGCCTCTGCTGTTGCTCCCTCTGCTGTTGCCGCTCTTGCTGCTGCTGCTGTTGCAGGTGCGTCTCCTGCTAGCGCTCTTGCTGCGAGTTTTGTTCCGGCAGCATCCACACGCTGTGCAGCCACCTGTTTTTCGGCAGCAGCGGCAGCAGCAGAGTGGAAACGCTATTTCAAAGAGAGGGGAAGAAGAAGCGGACAGGAGAAGCGGGAAAAAGAGGAAAAGCACACGACGAGGAAAAGCAGGCGCGCAAATAAGACACAGAGAGAGAGATACGGAGAGGGCGACACGAAGAAACGAAGAAGACAGACCGACGTAAAAGGGAAGCAAGTGGGAGGAGAGGGCAGCAGTTATTGTCGCCGACCTCAGTAAAGCGAAAGGAAGAACACGAAAAGGGGAGAACAGAGAGAGACGGAGAAGAAGACGAAGGCCAGCAAAGCGAAGAGAAGAGAACCACCAAAAGGGGAACACACGGGGGGGAAGGGAAGGGGTAGACGACTCGGAGAAAAGAAAAAAAAGGCGAGGAACAGCAACAAATACTGAGAAAAGTGAAGGACACGAAGAAGAAGAAGAAAAGGGAGAAACACAGAAATCCAGAGTTAATGTGAACAGCAGAGAAGTCGAGAAAAATACGGAAAAGACAGAAGAAGAAAATGAGGGGAAGAAATAGGAAGGCAGCAAACGATAGAAAAAGAAGAGGCGGACGAAAAGGCGGAGACGAGGCAACGATACGAAGAAATTCGAAAAGTGCGGCGTAGACGAAACGGACACCGAAGGGGGACCCAAGAGCAGAAGACATATATATATACATATATACATATATACATATATATATATGTATATTTGAGAGCGGAAGAGAAGCCGAGGGGAAGGACAGGCGCCGGAAATGCGGGGAAGGGACAGAAGGGGGCGATAAACGAAGTGGCCCTTCGAAGTCCACGAAAATGTGGCTGCTGATGCAACACACAACTCTCAAAATTAAACGTCCCTTCCAACCCATCGAAACGTACACAAATATGTCTTTTTATACGTACACCTGCATCCTCATATATATATATATATAAGTGTGTACATATATATATATATATATATATATATATGGAAATATATGGATATATATAGAGAGATTGTCTGTATGTGGGTGTGTGTGTTTATCTACAAGTATATCTCTTATGCGTCTACTTGTTTATATATATATGTAGCATAGATATATATGTGTATTAAATAGACTATACATATATATATATGTGTGTGTATACATACGCACATGCAAGAGAAGATATTTATATATGTGGATACACTTATATATGTGTATATCTATATATATACGCATGAGTGTGTATAAATATATACACACAGATGCATACATTGATATAGAAGGATAGATATACGTCAACGCATACATATATAGAATATATTTGCAGATAAACCCTCACTACGTATGTATAGTATATTTAATACACATATACATATATATATGTTACATATATGTACATATTATATATGTATATAAAAGTAGATGCATAAGAGACATACTCGTAAATAAAAAAAACCACACACACACACACATACTATACATATATATACATGTGTTTTTACATACATATACATATATATATTATATAAATATACGTAACATAAATATATATATGCATAGAGAGCGTTTCCCTGCAAAGGTATTTAATGTGCGTATGTGTCGATATATAGCTATCCTTATATATCTACGTATGCATCTGTATGTGTATATTAATACACACATTCACGTGTATATATGCGTATATACATTCATAAATATATACGTGTATATATAATTATCTTCTCTTGCATATTCATGTATATGTACTTATGTACACATATACATATATATACATATATATAAAGAGATAGATAGATAGATAGGTAGATAGATATCGATACATAGATAGATAGATATAAATAGATAGATAGATACATAGATAGGTAGACAGATAGGTATGCATGCGTATACATATCCATATGTTGATGTAATTCTCTTGTCTATACATATATATATATATGGATGGATGGAATTTTTTTCTTTCCCTAACACATATATACATGTTTGTGTGTATAAATATGTGGAAATCCCTAATTGGCCTCTTTGCATGCGATACATACACAGAGAGAGAAAGAGAAGAAAATCCAAGTAGATAGCTACCCCACACGTACGTATGTGTGTGGAGTAGTTTGTGTACCGACTTGTATATGTAGCACGTATATATACGTAGACTTCTTCGTGCCCGAACTACCTCTCTTTCTATTTGTATCTATTTATACGCATGCATGTATAGAGCGTTCATATATACATACGCCTGCACGGGCAACTATCGCACTCTCTCTATATATGCACATACATAATATACGTGTACATGCCAAGATCTACCTATCCACCTATCTGTTTATATACATGCGTGTGTATATACAGCGTATATGCGTGTACGTATACGTGCCAATATCTTTCTCTCCCTACATACACATATATATATATATATATATATATGTATAGAGAGAGAGCGCTTGTATGTATACACATATATATAAATGTATGTTCTTGTATGCAAGACCGTTTTATAAATATCTCTATATATATGTGTGCATATATAGGTGTATACGTGCAAGACCCTGTTGTGTTCATATAGAGTTAGGTATATTTGTATACCTGGTGAACGCCTTGCGAGAAGCCATGCCGTCGAGGAGCCAAGGATGAAGCAGCAGCTCGGCAGCAGCGCCTCTCTTGCTAGGATGGACGCGCAGGCAGCAGAAGAGGAAGTCCCGAAACGTGTACGAAAAGTTGCTGCTGCTGCTGCTGAGCTGCTGCTGCAGCTGCTGCACCACGTCTTCGTCTCGCAACCCGCAGGGCAGTCCTTCAGGGAAAGGATGACGCAGAGCAGCAAGTTCCGCGAGGACAATACCTGCGCTCCATATATCTGAGGAAACTGCCTGCATCCCTTTCCGCCTTCTGCTGCTGCTCCACTGCCGGTCCTCCCACTCCTCTGCTGCGTCGCATCCCGCGCAGCACCAGCAGCAGCACTCCGACGCCCTGTCTCCGTCTCTTCCCGGTGACACTCTCTTCCTGCGACTACTACTGCTGCTACCACTGCTGCTGTTACTGCTGCTGCTGCTGTTACTGTTACTCCCACTGTTACTGCTGCTGTTGTTGTTACTGCTGCTGCTGCTGTTGCTGTTGCTGTTACTGCTGCTGCTGCCGTTGTTGCTGTTCCCGTTACTGCTGCTGTTACTGCTGCTGCTGTTGTTGCTGCTGCTGTTGCCGCTGCTGTTGCTGCTACTGCCGTTGCTGCTGCTGCTGGCGGTCGCGCCGCTGCTGTCGCCGATATATCTGGGCTTCGAAGTTTTGCTAGCGCCCTCAGGCCTACCGCAGCATCTTCCGGCTGACTCTTCCTGCGCCTGCAGTAGAAGCAAGCTTCTGCTGCCTTGGCCGGTGGCGCAGCAACTTTCCCTGTTGTTTTTGCTGCTGTTCGCGCTGTTACTGGTAGGTTTTCTTTTGGTGCTGCTGCCTGCGTTGCCCCTGCCATTCCTCCACCCTTCGAACCCGCTGTCGTCCTCGCTCCTGCTTCTTTCATCTCTGCTGTTGGTCCTGCCTCTGTTGTCTCTCGTATTTTTGCGGCTGCTGCTGCTCTGGCTACCCTTGCAGCAGCTCGTTCCTCCTCTCTTGCTCCTGCTGCTCCTGCCGTCTCTGCTGCCGCCGCTGCTCTTGCCCTCTCTGCTGTTGCTGCTGCTGCTCTTGCCCCCTCTTCTGCTGCTGATGCTCTTGCCATCTCTGTTGCTGTTGTCGTTACATTCTCTGCTGTTGCTGTTTCTCCTTTGATGAAGAATAGTGCCGCTAGAATTTCGTCTTCTGCCTCGTTCTTCCTTCGTTAATTTCTCGCCTTCTTCTACTCCGTCGGTAGCAGAAACAGCCCCTGCTGCTCCCAACAGCAGGGAAGACTGCCGTATTGCGTCTATCCCTGTCCACGCAGTTGTTTTTCCTGCTGCTGCCACTGCTGTGCTTGCTGGCGCGACTGCTTCGGGTGCTGCTGTTGCTGTTGCGTCAGGTACCTGGGGTTGTGCTGCTGCTGCAGTGGCCGCTGCGGCCGCCGCTGCTGCGACAGGCGAGCAGCACTCCACTGCTGCTGCTGCTGCCTCTGCTATGACTGCCGCTGCTGCTGCAAATCCTGCGGTACCTCCTTGACTCTTTGTTGCTGGCGCTATCGCCGCTGCCGGAGCGCCGGCTGCTGCGGCTCCTCCTGATCCTGCTGGTCCTGCTTCAGAAACGCCAGCTGCTGTTGCTGCTGCCCCTCTCGCACACGCAGCAGTCGTGCCCGTGCCACCAGGAGCAGCAGCAGTCATTCCGGCAGCAGAACGAGCAGCTGGCTGCAAGACAGCAAAAGCAGCAGCAGCCTCTTTCTTAACAGCACCAGCTGCAGCACATGTCCGTGCAGCAGCAGCAGCCGAATTAGCTACTTTCTTCCACCCAGCAGCAGCAGCTACCTCTACGGCAGCACGAAGAGCAGCTATGTTTCCTGTGGCAGCAGCGGTAGGAGAAGCAGGAGCAGCTTGACGTGTGCCAGTAGCAGCAGCAGCGCGTGTCTGGAAGGCAGCGGCAGCAGGAGGTCCGCTAGCAGTGGCAGCAGCTCTTTCAGTCGCAGCAACAGCAGCACTAGCGCCACGTTCGGGAGCAGCAGTTGCAGCAGCTTGTCGACCAAGGAAAATTGCAGCCTCTGCAGCAGCAGCAGCGACAATAGGTGTGTGCGTTCCTCTGAAGTTGACTGACATTCCTGTGAAAGAATGTCTTTTCCTGGTGGAGAAGTTGCTGGTGGTGTTTTTTTTTGAAGTGGCAAGCAGTAGCTCCCTGAACTTGCCGCTGTTTCTTTCAACAAACGCCGACCAGCCTCTGACACTTCTCCCGCAGCAGCCAGACCGCTGCTGCCAGCAGCAGCAGGAGGAAAACAGGCGACAGCTGCAGCAGCAGCATCACCAAGAGAAGACAAAGAAGAAAAAGAAGCCGCAACAGCTGCAGGAGCAGCAGCAGGGGAACTATCGTCAGGCATAGCAGCAGCAGCAGGTTGAACCGTCGCCCTAGGAGCAGCAGACGAAGGAGGAGGAGGCGGACAGCCAGCAGCGATTTCAAGTGCGCTAGGGTGGTGATAGCAGCTGGACGCTTGCGCTGTAGACATGCGCTGGCACGCGTCTGCTGCCCCATTGCTGCTATTCCTCCGTCTCTTCCCTTCGTCGCTGAGGCTGCTGCTTAAATTTCTCCATCTGCTGCTGCTGCTTCGCGTGCTAAAACTGTTGCTGTGGCTGCTGCTGTCATTGTTGCCGGAGCCACTACTGCTATTGCCATAATGTTTGGTGTCCTCGCCAATCCTGTTGCTGCTATCAGCCTTGCTGCTGCTCTTCGCACTGCTGCTGTTGCCGCGCCTGGTGCCGTCGCCTCTGTCCCACGTGCTGTTGTTACTGGTGCTGCTGCTGGGATTGCTGCTGCCGGAATTGCTGCTGCTGGGATTGCTGTTCCTGTGATTGCTGCTGCTGGGATTGCTGCTCCTGTGATTGCTGTTGCTGCTGCTGCTGTTGCTGCTGCTGTTGCTGCTGCTGTTGCTGCTGCTGTTGCTGTTCCTGCAGGCGCTGCTGCTGCAGCCGCTGCTGCGGCAGCCGCTGTTGCTGCAGCCGCTGTTGCTGCTGCTGTTTCTGCTCCTGGTGGTGGAGAGGGAGGGGAGGAACGAGACGCAGCCGCGGGAGGGGCGACGCGACGAAGCGCGGGGACGTGGGGCGATGAACGAATGCAATCGTTCCGGACTCCTGCACCGAGTCACGCAGGCCCACGTTGTCCCGCTACAAAAGAAATATGTTAATTTTTACCTTCAAAAGCTACACATCTATTTGTTACACTTTTTAGCTTCATCAAAAGAGCCCAGGTTTACAAATATACATATATATATATATGTGTGTAGATCTGGCTCGTGACTATCACCCCTTCACCTCGCTACAGAGAAACACGTATATACACACCGACTCAACACCTATGTACCCATACACATCTGCACATACATCCACACATATATATATATATATATATTAACTCACTGCCTGACCATTTGCTTGATACAAATACATACGTATATATGTTTATATTGAGTAGCTATCGACTCACTCTCCTAAGAGAGGACAAATAAAGTGTTAGATACGTATAGATATATATGTGTGCGTATATATATGTGTGTGCGTCTATATATACCCTTACGTATGTCAGCACGTATATATATGGATGTGTATATATTTGTTTAACTTGTCCCACACAGGTGAACATATACGTCCACATCAATATATGGGCGTCAGCAAATAAAAACTTCCCCTCCCTCACATATGGGTGTACGTACGTGCGTCTCGCCAATATATATACCCATGTATACAGACGTATATAGACGTGTATACGGACAGACATATATATACGGGCCCGTGTGTGGAAGTACGTATATAAATATATGTGTGTATATTAATGACTCTCTTCATATACACATATATACGTGCATAGACGTGGGTACACGAATATGTGTGTATATGTGCATACATAGGCATTTCTCCATATATACACATATATACGTATATGTTCATATGTACACACATATACACTTCTGTATTAGTACAGTTATATACATATGTGTGAATATACATACATATAGAGCTACATATATATATATATATATTGAAGCACACATACATATATATGACTACTATGTATACGGATATATGTATGCAGAAATATATATATATATATACATATTGAAACACACATACATACATATGACTACTATATATACAGATATATGTATGTAGGAATACATATGTACATATATATATATTGAAGCAGACATACATAGATATGACTACTATATATATAGGTGTATGTATGTATTAAAGAAGTAATAAGTAAGCGTATATATTTCAGTAGAAGAGCAGCCCGTGTGTATGAATATGTCTACTTTGCTACGCAGCAGCCTTTCTCTCTCTATGAAGGAAAGTGAACAGGAGGGCAGTGCGTATCAACACATACATATATATGTAGAACTGCGCCTTAATAGATGTGCAAGCGCAACAGCACGTCTATAGATGTACGTATTATGCGTATATATATTCGTGGGGAATATAAAGGAATGAATACAGAGGAAAAGGAGAGAACGTCTACGCATTCGTGGGATGTACACCTCTCCTCCACATGCATAGAGGAAGGCAGATAAATAGGCAGAAATATATACTTTTCTACGCCACAGGCATACATACACGTATACACATGTGTGGACTGTTGCTTCTGTGCGTATATATATGCCCATGCGTTGGTACGTAGGCGTCAAGCTACACACACACACATATATACACATATATACATATATATATATATATATGTACGGCTATGCAAACACGTGTGTATGGGCAGGTACGTATGTACACACGTATCTACACATGTGTGTGAGTATATATGCAGCGACACGTACACACCTGTGCTCGTGCGTATTTGTGTGCCTCTATAGAAGTGTTTGAGCCTGTAGATACATATATATATATATGTACATATATATATATATATGTGTACGTGGATGAAATATGTGTAACGTGACTATAAATATACGTATCTGTCGTGTAATAATAGAGAGACAGAGGGACACGGAGAGAGAGAGAGAGACGACGGAGAGACGAAGTCACTTATATTGCTTACATACGTAAAACTAGTAGTAGTAGTAGTAGTAGTATAGGAGTAGTAGTATAGTAATAGTACTAGTAGTAGTAGTATAGGAGTAGTAGTATAGTAGTAGGAGTAGTAGTAGTAGTATAGGAGTAGTAGTATAGTAGTAGGAGTAGTAGTATAGTAGTAGGAGTAGTAGTATAGTAGTAGGAGTAGTAGTATAGTAGTAGTACCAGCACTAGCAGTAGTAGTAGTAGTAATAGTAGTAGTAGTAATAGTACAAGTATAGGAGTAGTAGTATAGTAGTAGTAGTGGTACTCCCGTAGTAGTAGTAGTAATAGTGAAAGACTGTGAGAAGGAGGAATATATGAGAAGGGGGAGAAGAAGTTGCAGGGAAGAGGGGAAGTGCTGGAGGGACGTGAAGCTGCTGCTGAGGGTGTGCCCCCGTGTTGTGGGCGTTTACGAATTTGTCCTCCTGCGGCTGTTCTTCGATTTCTTCTGCTGCGCGGCCCCCCTGCTGCGTGGCCCCCCCTGCTGCGTGGCCCCCCCTGCTGCGTGGCCTCCCCTGCTGCGTGGCCCCCCCTGCTGCGCGGTCCCCCCTGCTGCGCGGTCCCCCCTGCTGCGCGGTCCCCCCTGCTGCGCGCTTCCTCTCCGCGGGTCTCCACGACAAATTTGTGGTCGTCGCGCTTACATGTAGAGGGCCGTCCCAACAAATGTGAGCGACTCCTTTTTCGAAGGACGGCGACGAGCGAGGAAACGACTTATGCCGAAGTCGCCGATTTTCACCACCCCTGCAAGTCCAACAACCCCACCCCACCCCCCACCACCGTCTCAACAAGTCCCAACACGATAAATTATGCCTTCAATATAAGGATATTTCGGCGTATATCAAGAGAAACACGCTGATATATGCATGCATGCGTATACATATACATATATAGACATATGTGTGGATTGTATATACCAGCAGATGTATAGTAATACAAGACATACATATATATATGTATGTCCATACCCTACTTATAATATACCTGTACATATATATATATATAGGTGTATTCATATGCGTACAAACATATATACATACATCATTTATATATATATGCATGTATATATACGTTTCCATATATATGTATATGTAGGTGCATACATGTATAGACTCTCCTACGTACACACATCCATATATAGATACGTATGTGGTTAAAACCAGGCGGAAATCAACACGCTGATATGTGCGGGGCGTCAACATTATATGAGGATGTAATATGGTCACATTTATGTTCTGTTCAAAGTGAATATGTGTGTATTCCCTGTGTATGTGGGGGGGGGACATTTTCTAAGAGCGCTTAGAAAGTGAAGCCCCTCGCCTTCCACAACAACAGCCGGGCAGCAGGAAGAGAAAATGACGGAAAAGACATGCGAAGAAGAGAAGAGCAGCGCGCCCCTACACGTACGCAGCGCTGCGTAGCCCGGGGGGAGACGCATAAAATAGGAAGGACAGAAGAAGAGGCAATCCAGGTAGAGATACAGAAGAAGGAGAGATGATTAATAGAAAGGTACACGCGTAGATATATAACGACGAAAAAAGATATACACACACATATATATATGACACCGCATATATGTATATGTATGCGTACGTGAGCACCTGGTAGATAGATAAGGAGACTGCGTACGTACGTAGATATTGGACACAGGTGATTTTATATACATATATATATATATATGTATGTATGTATGTATATGTATGTATGTATGTATATGTATGTATGTATGTATATGTATGTATGTATGTATGTATATGTATGTATGTATGTATATGTATGTATGTATGTATATGTATGTATGTATGTGTGTGTCTATTTCGTGTGTCTATTTCGTCTTTATCAAACTATTTACATATCTTTTGTTGGTCGTTTCTTCTGCTTGCAACCCCCTGTGTCTACAGCTGTACACATCTGCCTACATACGAGCGCATCCGTCCTGCGGGAGGAAAAACCGAAGGAGAGGAAAACAAAGCGGGGCCGCAATTGAAATGTAGGAGGATAAATAGACAGACATACGTGGAGACACCCCTCTGACACGTCTACATATACACCGGCAGACACAGAGACGTGTATAGAGGCATGTGTGTGGGCAAGGCAGCAGGACACCGACCCACCTGAAATATATGTACGTGAATGGGAGCAGATGTATGTAGTAGACATTTGTGTATTAGAGAAAAGAAAACGAAGCCGCGACACAGACAGAGAGAGGGAGACGCGGGGGTTCGAAAAGTATATTCGAAGAGTATACGTATATATGTTATATACATTATATTATATTACGTATAGACAGCCGTATGTAAAGGGAAGTTGGGAACACACAGCTATATATAGGTAGGTGTGCACTTCTCTCAGCTATATATAGGTAGGTGTGCACTTCTCTAAGTACTTGTCTATCCTCTTGTATGGAACTCCCCAATAATATTCCTTTAATTTACATCTACCTGTATCTACTCCACGTCTCTATACTGCTATTTATTCACCTAGAATACATATATGTATGTATGCGCGTATGTATCCATAGTATTCACATCTGTGTGTAAGTATCTCTCTGTAAGCTGGCATACATATATATATACACTTATTTGATTGTATTTGCCCTATGCATATACATGTGTGCTTGTGTATGTATATCCGTACATATACATACCTCTGTATATATGTATACACTTCTGTGTATATGTGTGTGTCACCGATATATGTGTATCTATCCATATATGTATGGATGTATGGGTGGTTTTTGAGTGCGTACGCATATACACAGATATACACATATACGTATATACATGTTTTATATGCGTACGCACACAACCACCCATACAGTCATACATACATGTATATGTTCACAAGAAGGAAAAGGAAGCTGCGTCCCACACGTATACGTCGTGTACTTGTGTGGAGGAGCAGTGAAGATGTATATGTGTATGTATGCGTAGCAGATGCATGTGAATAGAAAATAGTGTTGGAACTTCCCCTCTTTAAGTAGACAAAGATTTGTATGAATATTCTAGCGATGCTGTCGTTCTGACCACCGCTGCAGAAATATTGGCCCCACGACTTGCCACAACATATCTGCCCGCATTGGTGGAGTGTCCTCTCCCACAGCAGGTGCAGGCGGGGCTGAAATGTGTGTCGATCATCTTTCTTGGGGCAGAAATTAACCACACATATATATATGTATAGGAAAAGAAAGAAAAATACACATATACGCATGAATACAGATATATAGAGAGATATATGTGTATACATAGAGAGACAGATAGAGAGAGACATGTTAAAACATATATGTATAGATATATAGAGAGATATAGATAGATGTAGATATAGGTAGACAGAGATATAGATAGAATTCTAAATTCTAGATTTAGATAGATCTACGTTTGTAGACATGTATAGGCAGACCGATAGGCGTACAAGTATACATCTCGGAGAATGGTAGTGGAGAATATAGAAGAAGCAAGAGAAGTACATATCTACATTTGTGGAACAACAGACAGATGTACGAAGATAGACTGTTCAAATAGTAGACAAAGAGATACAGGAGAGGAACATAATTTCTACTTAATATATACACATACATATATATATATGTATGCAATAGAGAGAGACAGGTGTGTATACGCCTGGTCTTGTAGACACCGTAGCGTGACAAGCAGTTCTTTACATGCGCATGTTTATACACATATATATGTGGGTTATTTATTGATACGTACAAATATATGCCAATATATTTAACTTACTGAATATATATATGTATAGAACTACTGAGATATATAGGGGAGCGCAGCAAGCTCTGCAGAAGAGAAGGACTGTGACGTTCTTATAAATTCTGTTTGACCAGAATTGATGGGATATAATGCAAGAGAGGAGACGCTTCGGAAGCTCCCCATTTTTCGTCCTCTTCCTCTTCTTCTGCATTTCCTCCCCTCCATCTTGCTCCGTCTTCTCTCTCTGTGTGTGTGTGTGTATTTATGTACGTCTTCCGGAGTGCAGACGCATGCGTATACTTCAGGAGAGCGGCAGACCGTCCGGTAGTCAACGTATATAAATATGCATAAATATATAATATAAATGAATATGTGTGTGCGCTTCCATAAAGTGAGACAGAAAAGGACACAAGTGCACAAGAAGACGTAAATAGAGAACTCGTGGATACGGAAAGACACACCTACATAGAGATACACATATATATAGACGTCTATTTATAGATGGATTTATATACATGCACACATATATATATTTTTGTATACGTATCTATATATATATACATGTACCTAAAGAGAGACAAAGAGAAATAGAAACACACACACACACACATGTGTAGACTGATGTGTGAACACGTATATACAGAGACAGATATATCTACATATATACGTGTCTATTTACATATTTATATAGAGAGAGATACACAGAGAGAGACGCACATACAAAAATATAATGAGAGAGGTTTAGGCAGAGATACAAATATATATATATATATATATATATATATATGTGTATATATACGTGTCTAGATATGAATCTATAGAAAGAGACAGACGAAGAGGTACCTACAGATATAGGGAGACGTAGACACAGATACATATATATATATATATTTATATAGGTAGATAGATTGATAGATAGATAGATAGATAAAAACACATACGTACATACATAGAGTGAGATGTAGAAAGAGCTACAGAGGGACAGACATATGAATATATATATATATACCCGTTTATATGTCTGAGTATACATATATACATATATACAGAGAGAGGGTGACAGAGGCACACACAGACAGGAAGACAGAAAGACACAGACACACACAGGCATGAATATGTCTGTGTATATATATACAGATATATAAAGGTGTAGACAGACAGATAGATATCTATTCATGGACACGTCTCTTCGTGTGTGTGGGAAGTTGTCAGTGGGTATATGTTACCGTCACTGCTGATGAAAATATTTTGCGGTTTGATATCGCGGTGAAGGCAGTGATGCTGGTGAAGAAACGCGAGTCCGTCCAGGAGCTGCAGCAGCAGACGCAACAGCAAATCCAGCAGCAGCAGCAGCAGCCACGTGGGACACCAGCACACGCAGCACCCAAAACCCGCAGCAGCAGCACCGCGGCAGCAAAGGCATCACACAGCAGCACCGCACCAGCAAGGGCATCACGGCACCACCGGAGCAGCAAACGCATCACAGCAGCACCGCAGCACACGTGCAAGAGGGGAAATGCAGAGCAGCAGCAGCAGCAACGGGTGGCGGCAGACGCAGCATCGGGAATACAGACGCAGCAGCAGCGAAACGCAGAAGTAGCAGCAGCGCAGAAGTAGCAGCAGCGGGACGTAGGAGCAGCTGCAGTGGAACACAGCAGCAGGGAGAGGCATGCTGAACGAGTCTCTGCGTAGCAGCAGAAGTGCGCAGCGTTTCCCATTTCTACGGAGGCGGGCGGCAGCTACCGCCAGGAAAATAGCAGCAGAGGCAGAAGAAGAAAGAAGTCGGCTACGCACGTCGCGGCTGCGGCAGCCGCACCAGCGGGCAGCAGCAGGTGACTGGTGCAGCAGCAGCACACGCATGTTTTTTGACGCAGCAGTGGACAGACCAAGGCCGCAGACCCCTGCACCAGCAGGAGAAGCTGCAGGAGTAGAGGAAGCCCAGCGCTCTGAAGGAAAAGCAGCTGCCCGCACAAGTGCAGCAGCAGCAGAGGTAGGAGCAGCAGAAACGTTGGAGGGGGACAGGCACTTCTACAAGAAAAACAGAGGCAGCAAGGGAAGACGAGACGGCACCGAGACGAGACAGGCGGAAGCATGCGATCCCGGATTGCAGCAAACAGAAACAACAGCCGCAACCGAGCGGCAGATCCACGTCAGCAGCAGCGCAACAAAGGCATGAGCGGCAGCTGCAGCACCGGGGCATGCAGTAGCACACACCAACCGCAAGACGCGTTGCCGGTAGAGCCGCCGGCCACCCACACACTAGCAGGAGCAGTAGCAGGCGCAGCAGAAGGAGCAGCAGCAGGAGCAGCAGTAGCAGGAGCAGCAGAGGAGCACCAGCAGGAGCAGCAGAGGATGAGCAGTAGCAATGGCAGCAGCAGGAGCAGCAGCCGGAGCAGCAGCAGTAGCAGCAGAAGCAGCAGCAGGAGCAGCAGCAGGAGCAGCAGCGGGAGCAGCGGCAGGAAGAGCTGTGAAGCCGTCGCTGTCGGTCGCAGCAGATGCATACGTCAACGGCAGCCACATGGAGAAGAGAATAGTGCATCAGCAGCATCTGCGTGCGCGGCAGCAGGTGCGCCTGTTCCATCGCAGTAACAGCAGCCGCAAGTTTTCCGGCGTTTATTCTGTTGTCTCCGGTCTTTCCTATTTCTAGCAGAAGGGAAGAGTGTTCGCTTTCTCATGCAGAAAATCTTTGTTTGAACTGTTTGCCTCAGAACGAGGTCTGTGTGCGTCACCCCACAACTAAAACAGGGCCCTCTTCCGCGAGGCGCCATATAAATCCGGTGTACGTACACCACAGCTGGCGGCAAAAACGAGCGCGCCTCAGGCCCCGAAGAACGCGGCATGCACGTACACCGCACCCACGTCGCCAGGGCAGCCACAGTTACAGACTGGGGGCGAATGCGGAATGCGGTGTACGTACACCCGAAGTCAGCGTACATATCAGGACTCTCACCTTCTTTACAAACTGCTGCGTCTCTGATATTAAACGCTGCTGCGGCAAAGCACCCCACACGTCGTCTCTGCTGTCGCTCAGCAGATACAGACGCAGTCGTAGAAGTGTACGCAGCAAACGTCCGCACCCCAAGGAGAAAAAACTCGAGGAGGGAAATTTCTCTGGCATGGTTCGAGTTGCACACGAGTGAATTTTTCTTCTTCGCTTCGCTTCACGTTTCTTCTCTAACGGCACTCTTCCCGATTCAAAATTTACACATCACCATACTTCCTACAAACACCAGCAAAACATTCGAGACAGACACATATTTCAAGGGCAATAAAAATAGATATACACACAGAGAGGGACAGACATATATATAAATATGTATGTGGGGATATAGACATACGTACATATATACATATATATATATGTCCGTATATATATGTATATGTGTATTTCTCACATGTGCAAAGCGATGTACGTCAGTATGCATACATAGAGAGAGGGGGACAGATATAGGCATATATATATATATATATATGCGTATGAATATGTATGTGGGTACACATATATCTATATATATACTTACATCCACACGTATATATACATACGTATGTGCGTATGTATACATATACATGTATATAAATATATTTGTCTGTTCGTGTAGGTCTCACACCTGAAAGGCGATGTACTTGAGTATGCTTTCTGGGATAATAGGTGAGATTTTTTTGCTGAGGCTGTTGGTGGCGGTGGCGCAGCCGTGTCTGCTCCTCCTGCGGCCGAGCCGCTCCTGCCTCCGCTGCAGTTTTTGTCGTTTTATCCTCCTACGCTGCTGCCGCTCGGCCAGGCGCTCCCGAGCAAATGCCGATGAAGGCGAAGAAGGAAAAACAGATGGGCCACTGCGCGTCCTGCCGCCATCAGAGTGCACTCCTTCATTCGGCAGTCCATCCCCTTCGTGGCGGTTCTCCGCTGCTGCAGTTCTCCCTTCTCCATTCCCACAAGCTACTGCCTCTCCTGCTGCTGTTTCTGCTGCTGCCGCAGTGCCTGCCGTTGCTGCTGCTGCTGATACCGTTGCGCCTCTCTGTGCTGCTGATTCTGCCTGTGCGGCTACGAGGCCTCTAGCATCCCCTCCCGCTGCTGCCCCAGTATCTGCGCCTTTTCGTATAATTTCTACCGCGACACGCGCGCCTGTTTCTCCATCGCCTGCAGCTGCTTTTGCAGTTGCCGCAGAGAGACCATCGTCTGCTGTTGCTGTTGCTGTAAGTGCTGCTGTTGCTGTTACTGCTGCTGCTTCTACTGTTGACGCTGCTGCTGTTGATGCTGCTGCTGTTGTTACTGCTGCTGCTGCTGTTGCTGCTAGTGCAGTGGCGCCTTTACGACTCTCTTCCATCAAACTAAACAAGTGTGCGCCGCACGCATCACCGTCCCTTCCTACACAAACTTCTTGCAATCTTTTCAGGCTGCCGCTGCTGAACTTCCCGCTTATTTCTCTACTGCTCCTGCTGCGGCTCTCCTCGCTCGCGGTACGTCTGCCGTGCTCGTGACTGCCGTTCTGTTGCCCTCCCCTGGTGCTGCTGTTGCAGTCTTCACGGCTGCTGCTGCTGCAACTCTCCCGGTAAAACACGCTGCAGCCGCTGTTGTTGTTGCTGCTGCTGCTGCAGCCGCTAGAACCGCAGCTTCTGCCTGCCTCTCGCACTCTGCTGCTGCTGCTGCTGTTTCCCCTACAGCAGCTTCTCTGCTGCTGCTCCTGCAGCACCTCCTGCTGCTGCAGGTACAGCTCCTCCTGCTGCTTCTCGCTCCCGCTGCGGCAGTTCTGCTGCTGCTGGTGCAGACTAGGCCCTCCTTTCCTTCTCTCAGCACGAAAAGGAGACAGCAGCAACGCCTCACGTTCTGCTGCTGCTGCTCCCGCTGCTCGTACGGGGAGAGTCTGCTGTGTACTGCGCTGTAGCGAAGACGTTTGCTGCAGCGTCGGCAGCCGCCGCGACGGTTGCTGCAGATAATTTTGTTGCTGCAGCTGCTGTTGCGTGTCGGCCCCTTCCCTCAGCCTCCACTTCTCGACCGCCGCAAATGTCTGCCCTACGAAACCTGCTGCGAAGTGGTGGTGCTGTTGCTCTGCCTCCTGCTGCTGCGCTTGGAGCCGCTGTTCCTGCTCCTGCTGCGGTGGCTGCTCGTGCTGCATTCCTTCACATTGGCGTCCTGCCAGTTGTCTTTGTCCCTGTAGCTGCTGCTGCTGCTCCGGCCTCTGATGCTTCTCCTCTCCGCGCTGCTGCGGCCGCGCCTCTCTGTTTTGTTGCTGCCGCTGCTGCACTTGCTGTTTGTCTTGCCTCTGTTGCTGCTGCTGCTGCTGATCGAGAAGCTCCTGCTGAAGCGGCTGCAGAATCTGCTTCTGCCGCGGCTGCTGCGGGACCGCGTGAGAAGCAGCAGTGGCGTCTCGGCCCGCCGGAGAAGCAGCAGCGCGGACGACAGCAGCAGCAGCAGCAGAAGCGCAGGAAACTGAGGAGCAGGAAGAAGAGAGCGCAGAAGCCGTGGGGCGAGGACGAAAAGAATGACACAAATACTGAGCAGAAGGGAAGTGGGAAGAAAGTAACTTTCTGCGCAGGGTTTTGAGTCTTGAAAGAAGATCCCCCAGAGAACCGCATGCAAGAAATTCAGTCACCACGTGTACACAGCCCCCTCTGCTGCTGCTGCTGCAGTACGTCCCCAGGCAGGGTACTACAAAGCACGGCAGTCTGCAGCGCGTCTCTAACAAAAGGGATGTTTGTCTCGTTCGACGAGAAAAGAACTGGGTAAAAGCAAGAGCTTGCTTCTTCTCATATTCTCCTTCTTCTCGGCAATGGCACCCCTTCTCCTCCTTCTCCCCCAACGCCGGCTTACGCTTCTGCTGCTGATTTTCCTTCTCGTCCTGTTGCTGCTGCTTTTCGTTCTCCTGCTGCTGCTGTTTTTCCTTCTGCTGCTGCTGCTTATCCTTCTCTTGCTGCAGCTGCTGCTGCTCGTGCTGCTCTTGTTGATTCGGGCTGACTGGCTTTTGCTCCTCAGAGCGTGCCTGGTGCTGCTGCTGCTGCTGGCCTCGCCGCTGCAGCTGATTTTCTTTGTCTTCCTTCTGCGAGAGCGGCGGTTTCTGCTGCTGCCGTTCCGCCTGCGGCCGGGACTCGTGCGCCGGCCCCCGCTGCTGCTGCTGCCGTCGCTCCTGCTGGCTTGCATGTGGCTGCTTCTGTTGCTGCTGCGCCTGTTGCTGCTGCTGCGCCTGTTGCTGCTGTGCCTGCTGCTGCTGCGCCTGCTGCTGCTGCAGCTGCAACACTTGCAACGCCTCAGAAATATTCGGCTGCATCTGCTGCAGCACAGACCGAAAGTACACACGTGCGTTGGGGCTTGCAGTAACTCCTGCTGTGGCGGCTTCGGCAGATGAACTTGGCAGTACTTTTCTTGTGTCACCCCCCCATGAAGCAGCTGCTGCTGTCTCCCATGCTGCTGAAGAAGATTCGTCCTTCGCCTCCCCCTTCTCTTGCTTTGCTGCTGCTTCTCCCTCGACAGCCCGATGACTCGTTGCTGCCGCTGAGGCTATCTCTCCTGCTTCCCCTTGGACCTGCAGCCGCACATGCAAAAGTCGGCAGGCAGCAGCTGCTGCTGCGGCCTGTGCTTTCTCCTCCTGATGCAGTTCTTCTCTGGCAGGCCCATCGCCCTGCGACGCTACTGCGGTCTCTCCTGCTGCTGCTGTTGCAGCAACAGAAGCAGCACATACAGCAGCAGCTGCTGCAACAGTGCCAGCAGCAGTGTCCGAAGTTGTGAGAACAGCAGCAGCAAGTGGATCGGGAACAGCAGTAGCAGTCGCAGGACCGGCGGTACGGATGACGGCAGTACCGACGTCAGTAGCAGCAGCAGCACTAGCAGCAGCAGCACTAGCAGCGGCAAGAGGAGCAGCAGCAGCTGCAGCAGCAGCAGTAGAGGCGAAGGCTGCCGCATGGGAGTGCTGTTGCAAAAACTGTCGCACAGGGCAGACAAAAGGCGCGTAGGCCGCAGCAGCGGCCAGCAGCAACAGGGAGCCTGGGCAACAGCAGCAGCAAAGAAGTGCGTGTGGGGCGCGCGGGGACGTGAAAGCAGATAGAAACCACGGGTAGAAAGAAGCAGAAGAAGGGGGAGAAGCTGGAGCAGCAGACGAAGAACAAGAAAGAGAAGCAGCAGCAGTAGAAGATGAACAAGAAGGATACCACGAAGAAGAAGAAGACGGAAGGGAAGAGGCGGGACAGGAAGGCATTCTTCGACGGCGCGAAGGGACGGAGCGCTGAAACTCTTTCAACAAGGGGGAAGACGAAGAGGGGACGAAATTATCAGCAGATGCGCCTGGTACTGCAGCAGAGAAGAATCTCTGAGCAGGCAGCAACAGCGTTTCGCACGCAGCCGGGGGAGAGTTATAAAAGGCGGCAGCGCCTTGCAAGCAGCAGCAAGTCACTTTGTACGTCTGCAAAGAAAAGCAAACCAGCCGCAGCAACAACGCCGGCAGCGCGCTCTCAGGAACTTCCACGTATCACTACACACATACACATACATACATATATACATTTATGGATGTATATATATATATGTGTACAGAGGGAAGAAGAAGAACGTATTCCCTGAAAAAACGTAAAAAGTAACAGCAGGAGACGTTGATGAGGACGAACAAGCAGAGAACAAAAACGGGAAAGGGACACCTCTGAGATGAAGAGAAGGAAGCGAAAAAGAGACACCACAAAGTTAGACAAACGTATACACATATATAGACACATGTACGTATGTATGTGTGACACACACGTATACGAATGTACGTATATATATATGAGTTCGTCTATATATGTACGTAGATACAGCAGCCAGTAGAAGGATTAGTAGAGACCGAGGGGGAGATAGACCGGCAGGCAGGTCGGTTGGTCGGCAGGTCTGCTCTTCTCTTCGTTTTCAGCGTCGAGGAAAAAACAGAGAAAAGGTAACTTATTTACGTGTAGACAGGGGAGGGTCCTCTGCCTTTCCCTGCAGCAAAAGAGACAAAAAACGGGAGAAGACGAGGGGAGGGCAGACGAGACACGCGAACGTGTCTGCCCCTGCTGGGGCTCTGCACACTCCACACAAAAACCACGAGAAAAGTATTCTCACACACACAGATGGAGAGGGAAACTTGGCTCATAAACACACACACACACACACACAGACGGAGGGGACCGAAGAAACTTCCTTCCCAAAAAAACAAGAAGATATATATGTGTGTTTGTATCTGTACACACACACACAGAAAGAGAAATCAACACATATATATACATATATATATATGTGTGTCTGTGTGCCTGCATGCATGTACACACAGAGACGCAGAACGAGGTAGAAGTTTTGTCGCCTTTTCAATACGTGGATACATATATGTGGGTGTATGTGTCCGGATATATTATATATACTTGGACGCTTATATATACAGGCAATGACTCCGCCTTTCTATCTCTACGCCTATTTATATATGTTTGTACGAAGTTATATAGAGAGCGGGTAGACAAAGATCAACGCATTTGCAGGGTTGTCCTCTCGTTCCTGCGTAGGGCTGCTGTCGCCCTTGCTGCTGCTTTCTCTGCTGCTGCTGTTCTACCTGCTGTTGCTGCTTTGCCTGCGACTGCTGCTCTACCTGCTGCTGCTGCTTTTCCTGCTGCCGCTGTTCTCCTCGCCGCTGCTAGTGGAACCGCTGCTGCTACCCGAGCTGCTGCTGCGCCTGCTTGCGCTCCTGCAGGGGAAACTTGAGAGTACTGCAGCAGCTGCTGCGTCTGTTGCTGTTGCTGTTGCTGGTGGAACGGATGAGGCGCTCCTGCTGTTCGTTTTCTGCTGCTGCTCCTGCGGCGCGCGCTGCAACATTCTGCTGCTGCTGCTTCGGGCCGTGCCCCTGCAGCCCCTTCTCTCCCCACACATATTTCTTTCCCTACTCTTACTTCTTTTGCCCTTCTTATTTCTGCGGCTGCTGCACACACGTCTGCTGCTACCTCTCATACTTCTGCTGCAGCTAGTGCGCCTCCTGCCTCTCTTTCGAATGTGCTGCTGTGCCGCTTTTTCCTCCTGCTGCTGTTGCTGTTCTTCTTCTGTTGCTGCTGTTGCTGTCGCTTTTCCTGCCGCTGCTGTTGCTCTTCCTCCTGCCGCTGCTGTTGCTCTGCCTCCTGCCTCTGCTGTAGTTCTTCCTCCTGCTGCTGCTGGTGCTCTTCTTCCTGCGGCTGCTGCTCTCTTCCTCCTGCGGCTGCTGTTGCTACTCCTGTTGCGGCTATTGCTGCTCCTGCTGCTGCTCTTGTTCTTTCTGCTGCGGCTGTTGCTCTTCCTCCTGGGGCTTCCGCTAGGCCTGCTGC
>KL647297.1:972615-993285 GCA_000727475.1 Sarcocystis neurona
GTCCTGCCGTTGATGTTGCCGTTCCTGCTGTTGCTGTTCAAGCAATGAATTTAAGTGCTGCTACTGCAGCTGCAGTCGTAGAGGAAAGTACCTTGAGCTCTGCAGCAAGCTGGTAGCGGTTGGCCTTGATAACTTCGTCCAAATGATGAGCAACGTCGAAGCAGCCCACTTGGACTTCCTGCAACGTGCATGCAAAAATGGAGCAGCACCAGCAGCGGTAGCATCAGCAGCAGTAGCGGCAGCAGCGGCCACAGCAGCAGCAGCAACAGCAACAGAAGATGTAGTCTATCTTCTCTGTGTGTGCGTGTATGTGTATGTGTGTCCCGCTACAAACATGTATATATACATGTAGGACTGTAGGCGTTCATATCAATATCAGCGCGAGAGAAGAAAAGAAAAAAAAACCTCTCCCAAGTAAAACGGGAAACGAACACACACACAGACACACACACACACACACACTCACACACAGAGACAAACATGTAAGAGTACATATACGTGCACGTATACTTGCGTGCTGCTCAGTAATAGTCACATACACATAGGCATGCATATATACGTATACACATCTGGAGAGAGAGAGAGAGAGCTGCATATTTGTGGGTTTCTCTGCGTCTGTCTTTGCCCGTTGGTGTAGATTTGCTTGCATGTATATCGAGACACATATATGTCTCTCCCAAGTGGGGAAGCTTCACATGTATAAACACATATTTTCATGTATTTCTGCTCGTTACAGCCAGAGAAATCTGCGTGTATATATATACACACATGTTACTGCTCCTCACAAATACCTCACACATACCCTCACATATATATATGTACTTCCGCTCGTCACACACCTATCTATATACGCGTACATATATATGTTCCTCGCAAATAGAGAACCGCTACATATATGTATTTCCGTCTGAATTTCGAAGGCGGACACCGCCCTACTCGTCCCCCCCCCCCTACAGACACGCACAGTCTGACGCTCTTCCTCCTCGTCGTCTCTGCTGCCCCGCTGTCCCCGTCTCCGTCTCGCGATGCGTCCGCCGTCGCGTCTCCCTCTCTGTGCGCGTGTGTGCGTGTGTGCGGGAGAAGCACGCAGCAGAATTCCTTCGTCAGCCAAAACAGCATTTCTTTGACGATCGACTTCGACACGTCTTGCTGTTTTCTGTTGGGCGCCACATTCGTTCGTCGATATTAGCTCCGCCCCCCCCCACAAACGAGTAGATATTCACCTGCTGCTGCATGGACCTACGCATGCATATCTCTTCACATACACGTGTATCTCTGCCTCGCGTATATATATGGATATGCAAGCCGACCGGTGGTCTGCGCCTACACGTGCAGTTATATACATGTATACACAAATACATATATATGCAGATGAATGGACGCGCTACACGTGCAGTGTGCGCATATATCTATATATGTACAGAGAGAGAGACATATTTTTCACTTGTAGGTCGATGTATGCGTGCTGATTTTCGTAGACGAAAAGGACTCGATGAAGTGTTGAAGCGACAAATAATGTGGCACTCTCGTCTGGCGTAGGCTTCTCTCAGAACTTGTTGATATTC
This sequence comes from Sarcocystis neurona, assembly GCA_000727475.1. Lineage (NCBI taxonomy): Eukaryota > Apicomplexa > Conoidasida > Eucoccidiorida > Sarcocystidae > Sarcocystis > Sarcocystis neurona. Next base: position 974,181 of record KL647297.1, read on the forward strand.
AACGCGTCACACCTGCGTCACGGCTGTGCTGCTCCTGCTGCTCTCTCTACGAACTCCTACAATTTCATCCGGAAGTCCCTTTGCAAGTCGTCTCAAGTATATACATACATACAAGCTTATATATGTATATATATACATACGTATCTACATGTGTATATACATAGATATACATACAGGCTTGTATGCATATATGTATGTATTAATGTATATATATATATGTATATATATACATATGCATCCTCGACCATATATATACGTATATATATACATACACATATACATACACGCTTATATATAGACATATACATATATTTGTATATCTACATGTATTAATGTATAAATAATATACATTTATACGTACATATATGTGTATATTTGATTGCGTCCATACATGTACGTATATGTGCCTCTCTGCATAGACGTGTAACAGAGACAGGGCGACACAGGGAGAGACGGGGAGACCCACTTTGACGGCGAGTACTACTCCGGAAGTTTTATGTGTAGCAGCGTAGACGACGGCACTGCGGCCTCTCCCAACGAGGCGACTTTTTCCCCAGCAAAAGTCGCTTCGTTGCATACGGACAAATTCTTCTTTGCTGTCACTGCTGCTGTTGCTGCTGCTTCTTCTTGCTGCAGCCAGAGCTGCTACTGCCCTCTCCCACGTCTTAATTGCTGCTGCTGCTGCGCCGCATCCGGCCTCTGCCCCTGCTGCTGCTCTTCGTGGCGCTTCGATTGCCGCAGCTGCTGACGCCGCTGCTGCTGTGCTTCTGCTCCCTGCTGCAGCCTCAATCGCTGTCGCATAATCTGCTGCTCCTGTCCTTGCTTCAGCTGCTGCTGCTGCTGCTGGGAGCGCTTCTGCTGGGGTTACTGGTGGTAGTAGCGCTTCAGCTGTTCCTGCAGCTGCTAGCCCTTCTGCTGCTGCTCCTGCTGATGGGTGCGCTTTTGCCGCTGCTGCTGCTGGTAGCGCTTCTGCTGCTGCTTCTACTGCTAGCACTTCTGTTACTGTGACGGCTGTAGCGCTTGTTGCTGCTGCAGTAGCTGCTCTACCCCTCTTGCAGGCGGTGGGGGCTACTGGTGTTTGCATGGTATGGCAGCATCCAGTTCGTTGAAGTATCAGCTCCTTGTCACAGAGTACAAGGTTCTTCTCTCTCTGCTGCTGCTGCTGTTCTTGATCTTGCCGCTCTTCCTTGTCCTGCTGCTGTTGCTGATTCTGCTGTTGCTGTTCCTGACTCTGCTGCGTTCGGTTCTGTTGCTGCTGTCGGTGGTGCTGTTGTCGCTTCTCGTGTTGCTGCTGTTGCTGCTGCGTCTGCTGTTGCTGCCGCGTCTGCTGTAACTCCTGCGACTGCTGCATCTGCTGTGACTGCTGCGTCTGCTGTTGCTGCTCTGTTTGCTGTTGCAGCTGCGTTTGCTGATGCTGCTGCGTCTGCTGTTGCTGTTTCTCAGTCTGCTGCAAGACGAGGAAAGTTTCTGCTTTTGCCTCGCTGCATATACTCCACGGGGCACTCGAGAGTCTCGACGAAGCTGCCGTGCCGCTGCACGTCACCAACCGAAATATACTGCTGCTCCTTGTCTCTTCCAGCTGCTGCTCCTCCTGCTGCTGTTGCCGCTGCCCCTTCTGCTGTTGCTGCTGCTCCTTCTGCTGTTGCTGCTGCCCCTGTTGCTGCTCCTGCTGCTGCAGCTGCTGCTCCTCCTGCTGTTGCTGCTGTTCCTTCTGCTGTCGCTCCGCCTCCATGTCCTCCTGTTGGGAGTGCTGTCTACGCCGTTGGCACTTTTTCTCCTGCTGCTGGTGCTTCTCCTCCCCGTTCGGCTGCTGCTTCTCCGTATGCTGCTGCATTCCCTGCTGTTGCTGCTCCAGAGCCAACGGCCCTTTGCTCAGGTCCTCCTGCTGCCGCTCCAACTGTCTCTGCCTCTGCTGCTGCAGCAACTCCTGCTGCTGCTGTTGCCCCACATACATCACAGCACTGCTGTGAACGGTTCCACTTCTCGCTGAAGATCCGCAAGACATAAAAGGGGGGAGGACTGGCTGCTCTCGCGGTATCGTCGCAGCATAAAAAGACCGCCTCTCTGCAGCTCTCCCCAATGCTGCTGTTGCTGCTCGTGCCGCTGCTTGTGCTGCTGCTTTTGCTACTGCTAGGTCTTTTGCTGCTTCTCCTGTTGCTGCCGTTCCTGTTGCTGCTGCTGTCTCTGTTCCTGCTGTTGCTGCTGGTGGTGTTGCCGCTGCAGGTTCCGGGAACTGCTGTATGTGGACGCTGAAATTTCGAGCCGCTTCAGCAGCAGAAGGCTGTCCGAAGGTTTTTTGCGTAGCAGCTGCAATACGAGCATGTCTGTCTTTCCTTTGTGCCGCTGGTAGACCAGCACTCCCGCGTGTGGTTGCTGTAGAGATCTTTTCTTTTGCTGCTGCTCCTGCTGCTGCTAGCACTGCGGCGGCCCAGTGTCTACACATCGTTGCCTCTTCTGCTGTTGCTGACGCAGAAGGAAACACAGAGGCTCCAGCTGCTGCTGTTGCTGCAGTCACCGGTTGCCCATCTCCTTCTACCGTCCCTACTGCAGCAAGATTCTCAAGCTCTGCTGCTGCTGCAGCCGTGGGGCGGAGGCACACGTCTGCTGTATCTGTCTCATGAAAGCGAAGTTGTGGGGTGGTGTGGGGAAGTTCGAGTGTCTCGCGAGACACTCGGGAGGGGCGTTCTTCTGCTGTCTTGGTGCCACGGGAGCTTCCCGTCTTCTTTTTCTCGGCGTCCGATAGAGGAAAACACGAAGAAGAAGAAAATGCAGAGGACACACCAAGAAGAGAATAAGAAGAAAAACCACTTGGAGAAGGCAAAGAAGATAAAGAACGAAAACAGGCTGGGGGGGAAGTCGACACTTCGGAAGAAGAAGACCTAGCAAGAGGACTAGCAGGAGGAAGGCAAGGAACTGCAGCAGCTGCTGTTGGAGGACCACTTCTAGAAGGAAGGAACCCGCAGGAGTTCGTGCAGGGAGAAAACGAAGAAAAAACACACATCGAAGAAGAAGAAGTTGAGGGAAACAGAGAGAGGACGGTTTCGTGGGGAGAAGGAGACAGCGGGATCTTTGCAGCAGCAGCAGCAGCACTTGTGGACTGCGGTTGACTTGAAAATGCTCCTACGGCTGCTGTGGCAGAAGTGCGTCCTGCTGCAGCATTGAAAGAAGGAGCTCCTGCTGCAGCAGCTGCAGCAAAGAAAGGACAAGATGGTTGAGCAACAGATCCCTGAGAGTGCAGCGCTGTAGCAGAAGAGTGGCTTTTGTCTGGAGCAGAAAAAGCCCAGCAATTTCTACTATGCACGCCTGCAGGACATGCTGCCGCCGCGTGCAAATTACTTGCTGCAGCAGGTGGCTCAGCAGCGGCGGCAGTGGACGACTGTGTGGGGTTTGCCGCTGCAGCAGGAAACGACGGCTGCAACATTTCTGCTGCAGGCGGCCGAGTAAGTGGAGCCGCAGGACCCGAGTAGCCGAAGGCACGTACGTCAGAACACCTCGCACTAGCAGCAACAGCACCTGGAAGGGACACCGCAGCAGCAGCAGCAGTAGGGAAGTGCGTTGTCTGCGTCGTTTTCTCAGACCGTCGAGTATCGGCAAGGGAAAGAGGAGAAACAGGAGGGACGACATTTGCTGCTGCTGCTGCTGCAGAAGGAGGAGAGCGATGGGGAGAGAGAGAAGCTGGGCTTGCTGCAGCCGAGAGGGAAACGACTGCTGCAGCAGCAGCATTGCGTCGCAGCAACGCGACGGATGAATGCCGCCGCCCCGAGGAAGGGGAAACTGCAAGACGGGTTGCTTCTCGGTGAGGAATTGCTGCTGCTTCTGTCGTACGTAGTGGAAGAAAAGCCGCTGGAGGAACTGCTCCGGGCGAAGACGGGGCTGCTGCCGCTGCTGCTGCCGAGAGAGAGACTGCTGCTGCAGGAGTGCTGCAGCGTTTAGCAGGGGACTTTGTTGCTGCTGCTTCATGAAGAATTGAAAGCGAAGCTGCGAGAGAGGGAGAGGGCGCTGGGTTGGATACATTCGTAGGGGAAGAGCCTGTTGGAGTGACCGGGAAAGCAGCAGCTGTCTGCTGGGCAGGGAAAGAAGCAGCAGCGAGATGTGCAGCAGCAAAGTCTCTCCGCCAAGGTGTGGGGTCGAGCGTGCAGCTTCCTGCTCCCCCACACGACACGTTTCCTTCGTCAGCAGGTAAAACGTCCGAGAGAGAAGAACGAGAAGCAGCAGCAACATCTTTTGATGCGGCTCCCGCTACTGGGCTGGCTGCTGCTGCTGCTGAGGTAGGCGCGACAAATGGGGTATCTGCTGCTGCAGAAGAAGAAGCAGCCGCAGCAGCATGCCGGGCGGGTGGAGGAGGAAAAGCAGCAGACGCAGGATAGCGTTCCGCCCCGCACGATAGAAAACGCGGCCGTCCTGTTGCTGTGGCTGCATCTCCGCTTGCTGCTGCTGCTGCGGTCGCAGCTGCCAGAGCATCTCGACCGCTTGTTCCGCACAACTTTGCTTCCTCACCTGCTGCTCGACGGACAACACATCCAGTGCAGGCAGAAGAAGAAGCTGCTGCCCGAGTAGCTGCTCCTGCTCCAGCAGAAGAACAGGGAAAACGAAAAGAAGGAGGAGAGGGCGAAGATGCATGAGCAGGAGGAGAAGGACGGCCGTGTGGTAGATGAGAACTAAGTCGTGGCGGTAGTGCTGCTGCCTCGGGAAAAGGACACATGGAGGCTGCTGCGTCAGAGTTCGTGGAGTCTGCCCCAGAAGAGGAAACATATTTTTTCTTGTAAAACGCCTGAGCTGCCGAAGAAGGAGACTTTTTGCTTCCTGTGGCCGACTGATACTCTTCCGCAGCAGCAAAACTTCCCAGAAGGCCTGGCACTACACAAGTACTCCGCCGAGACGCTCCTCTCCCTCTCTTCGGAGACCCTGCTGCACTGCTACACGAAGGGAGAACAGGAGCAGCAGCGGAGCCCGACGCGGCAGCAGCAGCAGCAGCAGGACGATATGAAGAAGCAGCGTCTTCTCTAGGCAGACGTAGAACAGCAAGAGGGGGAGGAGTATCTGCTGCTGCGGTAGCAGCAAGATAGAAAGGAGCTGCAGAAGGACACGCAGCTGATGATACTTTTTCTCCTGCAGCAAAAGCGTGTGAGCGTGGCTTCCTGGGAGGTGGCAAGAGCTGTGCTGCAGCAGCAACACTGCGACGACTGGCGCTAGCTGCTTGCTTCTCTTTTAACGCTGATGCAAACACGGGAGAGAGGGCGTCTGCTGCTGCTGTGCTGGCTTGGGGGACGACTACTCCTGCTGCCGGGTCTTCGCAGACTTCTGCTGCTGGACCTGTTTCACACGCTGCTGCAGACGAAGAAAGAGACGCTGCTGCTCTAACGACGGACGCTGCTCTAACGAAGGCTGCTTCTGTTCTAGCGACGTGTGCTGCTGCTCTGACGACGGGTGCTGCTGTTGCTGCTGCTCTTGCTGCTGCTCTTGCTGCTGCTGCCTTCTCGGGAAGTGGTGAAGTTTCTGCAACAGGAAAATGTTCAGCGGTTCCGAGCGACAGAGAGGCACCGGCTGTATGACTCGAAGAAGAAGAAGAAGAAAAAGAAGACGTCTTCTCTTTTAAACGCATGCAATCTGCTGCTGGTGTGGGGCTCATGTGACCACATGAAGGAGCTGCTGCGTCGCCGACTTCCTTGGCGTTTGGTTCAAAGCGGGATGCAGACGTGAAGCATGGGCGTGTTGCAGCAGCAGCCGCAGCAGCTAAAGGAGAGCGGGGATGGGCAGTGCCAGTAGACGTGGCACCCCTAGACGCAGCACAAGGAACTGCTGCTGCTGTTGTTGTCGTAGCAGGGATGTACACACCACGCGCAACGGTCGCAGCAGTTTCGGCGAGAAGAGGAAGAGAAGGACAAGCAGAAAGACAAAGAGGAGAAGAAGATGGAGAAGAAGGAGGTGGTGCAGAAGTCGCAGCAGCAGAAAGGAGAGGACTAACAGCAGTCTGGGTAGCAACAGCAGCAGCAGAGGACGTGTACGGTGTCGTAACAGCAGCAGCGTTTGTGGGGTCTGCTGCAGCAGCAGGGGGGGGAGAGGGCGAAGAGCAGAGAGACAAGACTGCAGCATCAGCTGGCTGCCTGGCGCACTGCAGCATGCCACCAAAAGCTTCAGCGGCAAAGCGATAGGCAGCTTTCTTGAAGGAGTCGTGCGGTAGAGAAACGCACGCAGGCAGCAACAAAGAGGCTGCTGCAGCAGCAGATGCAGAACCCGCTGCAGCAGCCCGTGCAGGACGAAGGCGACGCGATCGACGGAGCAGGAAGTGTTGCGCGTCAGCAGCAGAAGAACCACCGCTGCTCCTCTTTGCAGCACTTGCTGCTGCAGAGTAACTGCTGCCGCAGGACGAGGAACAGAAAGAGGAGGAGGAGTTGACACAGGCTTCTCTAGTGCTGCTAGAACGGCTGCGTCGCTCAACAGCAGTTCGCGTATAGCAGCTACCTGTAGAGGCACCTGCAGGAGCATGGCTAGCCGTACACTCCGCAGCCTGCTGGTTGGCAGGACGCTGGTATGCCGCTTCAGTTGGCACCTGGCTAGCTGCTGAAGATTCGTGTATACATGCGCCTGCAGGAAATCGCCGTCCCGCTGCAGGGGAGTGGCCGTCTGTGTCTGTGGCGTCTTCAGCAGGCCGTTGACGAGCTGAGCCCGTCGTATTGATGTCCTCGGACTGCCCAGCTCTGCAAGTGAGAGGAGAAGAAGAAACGGAAGAGGAAGTCGGAGGATCGAGAGCTGCGGAGAACGTTGGAGCGTCTGGCTCAGAGGCAGCAGCAGCAGCAGGGAAGGGCGATACGAGTGCTCCTGCTGCTGCTGTCATTTCTTGGCCTTCCTCGTCGCCACCAAGCCGAGAAGGACATTCCTCGTCCACACGGAGAACAGCAGCAGCAGCGGCATCGTTCGTCTGCGCTACGTCTCCCCGGCAGCTGCGGCTTTTAGAACAGCAGCAGTCTCTTTCCGCAGCAGCTGTGCGAAGAGGAGGAGGAGCAGGAGCAGCAGCAGCAGCAGCAGAGCCGACGTCTGTACTCGCAGGAGCAGCAACAGGACCCGAGGCAGCTGCAAGACTTTCGCGTGCAGCAGCACAAGAGGCGACGGATTCCCTCGCAGCCGAGGAGGTGTCACAGGCTTCTGCACCTCCACACAAAGCAGCAGCTTCGTAGACGGCAGCAGTGTCAAAATAAGTGCCAGAGGCAACCACGTTGAAGGCAGCAGCAGAAACAGGAGCTTCACACACTGCAGAGGCAACAGCAGCAGTAAGTGACCCAGGAAAGGCTCCTTGCTGCGTTCCCGCGCTTTCCTGTACGTTGAGTGTGCATGTCCCCGGCTCCGGCGATGCTGCAGCGAAGCTTCTTGAAAAAGCTCGAACAGAAAAAGAGGAACATTTAAAAGGAGTTACACCAGCAGACGAATCATCTGCTGCTGTCCTGGCGGGAGGCGTTTGCTTGTCTTTCTCTGTCCAGTGCCCCGATGGGGTCCTTCGCCGCCCCTGCTGCTCCTTTCCCTGCTGCTGCTCCCTCGCATCCCGTTGGTGCTTCTGCTGATGCTGTTGCTGCCTTCCCTCCTCCGGCTGCAGCTCCCACACCTCCCGTTGCTGCTGCTGCTGCCGTTGCTGCGTTTTTTCCTGTTGCTGCAACTCCCACACCTCGTGTCGCAGCTGCTGCTGCTGTTGCTGCGCTCCCTTCTCCTCCCGCTGCTGTGCTTCTTCGTGCTGCTGGTGGGTGTGACAGGGCATTCTTTCCTTTGCAGGAAACTGCTGCATGTGATGCTGCCGCCAGGGCTGTTGGTGGTTTTCCACGAACAGCTGCATCCGCGGCGAGGCAGCACGCCCCAGGGCAGAGAGCTGTCCCTGCTGCGGAGCTGCTGCGTCATCTGTGGGACATTCTTTGCCGTCTGTTGCTGTAGAGAAATGGCGGGACGAGGAAGAGAAACACTGCAGGGCTGAGAGAAGCCGATGGGGGACAAATTGCGCCAAAGATATACAGGAGTCGTCGTCGTGTGCGGTTGTGGAAGAAGCGTTGTTTCTGTTTTTATTCTCCCACGTGCAAGGCCTCCGAGATGCCTCGCTTTCTTCAACTTTGTCGTAATCTGCAACAACGCCGCCTTCCTCATCTGCCGCTACTGCTGCTGTTCCTGCTGCTGCGCGTTGAACTGACGCTGCTGCTCTCCGTGGCTCCACTGAAACGGCTCTCCCTGTTACTGTTGCTGCTGCCGCCGATGCAGGACGTGGCGAGGACATAGCAGCAGACATGCATCCTACTCGTACCGCTGCTCCTGCTGCTGCTGCTTCTTCTTTTTCGCAGAGAGGAAGGGCAGCACGAGAGCAGTTTTTGTAGCAGGAGAGCGAGGCATGTGGGTGGCAGAAGGAGTCTGGCCCGTGCTTGCTACTGCAAATCGCAACATCTCTTTTGCTGCTGCTGCAGGTGCTCACAGCAGTGCTTTCAAGACGTTCTCTCTCTTCTGTCTTTGGCGGTGGTGCACCTGCTGCTTCCCCAGCAGTTGCCAAGAAACTAGGTATGTCGTGTGAAGTGCTGCTCGACCTATCGCTAACGGAAAGGAAAGGAGTGGACGGCTGAGCAGCAGCGCGAGCACGAAAGGTAAAATTGTCGCGGGCGGAGAGCACGACGTCGTGCTGCTGGGGCTGCAGCAGGCGCATGCGAGCAGTCGCCTTCGCAAGAGAAGTTTGCTGTTCTGTAGAGACGCTAGCCGATCTGTGGCCGAGACCTACAGACACAGGAGAGAGAACGCTACTGCTGCTGCCGTTGTTGCTGCTGTTGCTGCTGCTGTTGCTGCTGCTGCTGTTCCCGTCGCAGCAGTCAGTCTCAACACCCTGCCTTCGACGACAGAGAGGGTCGAAGCAGCAACAATCAATATATACGCCGCTGTCATTTTGACTACTATGTTGGTGGTGACTACTGCTGCTACAAGTACAGCTGGCTGCCTGGGCAACAACACAAGTAGCGCTGCTGTTCCTGCTACCTTGGGACCCGCTGGTGCGAGGAAAGCCGTAAAACACCGTGTCCCGATGCCTGCTGCTGCCCTCCTCTTCCTTCTTCGATCCCGCCCTGCCGCTTCTATCGCTGCCCAAGTCTTCCCCACTGCCCCTTATGAGGCAGCTGTTGCCGCATGCCGGAGGGCTGTGGTGTGTGGTAAACTCGCCTCCCCTGCTGGATCTTTTCCTGCTCGTCGACGTGCCCCTTCGCGGCATACCACTTTTTCTGCTGCCCTTCGAGGAGTTCCTGCTGCTGGAATTGCTGCCGTTGCTGTTTCTGGGCTGCTGCATGCTGCTGCTTCTGTCAGCGCTGCACCCGCAAGGCTCGCGAGGGTCGCTGGGCTGGTGCCTGCAGCTGGTGCAGGGGTGCCGACTTTCACTGCTGCTGCAGCCGGTAAAAGTAGGCCTTTCAGCGAGTGTGCTGCTGCTACGTGGCTCGCACCCAATGTTGAGAGAGCTGCTTCGGCGATTGGCAAGGCTGCTGCAGCTGACACAGCTACAGAGCGGTACGCCGTCCTTTCCACCGCTGTCTGTATTGCCTAAAATGTGCCCACTTCTGTTGCTGGTAGTAGGCCGTTGTATGTTGTCGTCTCTGCTACAACGTGGATCGATCCTGCAGCAGAAGTTTTGGCTGCCGCTGCTCCTACAGGGCTGCTGCGAGTCATTGTCGATCCTCTCCGTAGAAACAGCAATAAAGCATTGCTTTTCACTGCTGATGCTGCTGCTGCTGTTGTTGTTGTCGCCCAGTTGTGATGGACCAGGTCTACTATTGCTGCTTTTGATGCCGACGCTGTACGGACTTTCGCTGCTGCTCTTGCTGCTGGTGGTGGTGTAGAACGGAGGGCTCTCTGCGGGAGTTGTTGGGACAAGGAAGGCAGGAGAGGCATCGGAGTGAAACGTCCGTTCTTCGTCATAATTGAGGTGGGAAGGCAGGCAAGGCGAGTCTCTACCGAGACTTCTTGCTAAACTCAGTGAATTTCCAAGCGAAGGAGCAGCCGGAGAAGGAGAAGTACAAGATAAAGACGATAATGGGAAAGAGCTCGTGCTTGTGCGAAAGTCTTCGCTGGTAAAGTGACTGCAGCTGCTGGTAGTCGCTAGACGAGAAGCGATTAGCGGCGGCGGGCGAGGCCGACTCATTGCGGACAGGAGGCAAAAAAGAAGACGCCTCACGGGCCGTGGGTGGGTCAGAGGGGAAAGAATCGGGAGACAAGGGAACAGGAGAAAAAGGTGGGAATCGATAAGAAGAACGCGTTAGTCTACGTTGGTGGAGTGGAGGAGAGGGGGACGGCGAAGCAAAATTACATCAAGAAAAAAATGACAGCAGTACGCACACATATCCAAGAAGTGGGAAACCAGGCGGGCGGGATCGGTGATCCCGAGCGTATAGGATGAGGGAAAAGAAGAAAAGCAATCAAATAAATGAAGCGTAAGACACAGGAGGATATGGATAAAGGAAGGGAACGGGAAAAGGTCAACAACAGAAAGGGGAGAGGAGGGCAAGGGAGGTCCAGGACGGTAGTTCAACTGTGTTTGAAAACGTTGGAAGGTCTAAATAATGCGGAATAAAGCGATTTATCACGTTTACCACTTCCTCGATGGAGAATGCAGATATCTAGCCAGTAACACGTTGAGAGAAGGAACGCCCGACACAGGACGGTCTACTTACACTGAGAACGCGATCTGGCTCCTGGCCTTGGTGCCCGGATTATACTTACAAGAATGTAAACGTTGGCCGCCCGGGAGACAAAACAACGCAGACTCCTTCCAAGGTGTAAAATCTCCTGCATACCGTGCAGTTACTTGTATAAAGAGGTGCACGACGGCGATTATGCCTGGAAGAAAACACCTCTCTGTTGAATTGCAAGGCTACTCCTAAAAAATGCACGAAGACCTCGACGGAAGGATTCGTAAGGCACGTCACGCATAGATCGTCGACCTCGGAAAGGTTGCCGTGGTGGTAACACATGCAGAAAAATCTGAAGTCCTACTGGACGCACGGCGGCATATTTCTCCCTGATACTCGAACACACATGTAGAAAAAGGTCATTCGGAAGTGACCACAGTACGTAGGCCTCTCAGGTTGTTAAATACGGCATCTGCGCACCGGAACCGCGAAATGTCAAAGGAGCAAGTGTTATAAGAGTTGTGAGGATAGCTCAAATCGGGAATTAAGGAAAAAATGAAGGCCTACCAAAATGTTACTTGCGTCAATTGCACACAGGAGCTGGCGAAGACGAAAGGAGCGAGTACTACGACAGCGAAGTGGATTGTTAAACACGCAGGCAAGGAAAGTACACCGAAAAACGAAAAGACGTCAGAAACTCCTGAATGAGAAAACTGAGAGCGAGCATACGTTTCATTGGGTGGGGTCGCCGGCTAGTGAGCCGTCAACAGTGTCCTTTCACCGCAGGACACGAGCGCGGAGTTTCTCTCAGACGTCGTTCAGTACCTAGTATCTTGCGCAAGCATTCCTTTTTGCGTGTCACGGTTAAAATGAAAAAAAAACCGAAGGTAGACACCGGTGTCGACCCGGAGTTTACACTGGGGCTTGGCCGTAGAGAGGCACGGCTAGGGGCTGCCACGGAAAACAGACGCAAACACTCAGGCTCCTGTGAAGTTGTTTTGACACTTGCATTAGCCGCGGACTTTACAGAAAAGCACGAAGGCAGCCATCTCTAGGTGCACGGCGGCAGGAAGATGCGGCAAGACAAGGCCGGGTCACCAACTCTTGTACAGGAAGGGCATGTTGTGTGGCGTGGGAGGAAGTTTCTCCTACCCTTTCGACATCGAATTTAACACCCACGATAGAAAAGGCACTCCCCACTGGCAAAGTAGCTTTTCCCAGGGGGGAAACGGCAGAGGAAAGCAGTGTGCTTCGCGGCGCCGCAAGGTGGCAATAGAGGTGCGCTACTGTGAGGGCCGTCGCAAGACAGTGGTCCTTGCCGAGTTGTCAGGAGGACCGCAAAGGCGGGGATTCGCAGCCATGTCAGCGGCCACGACAGTCCAGTACCGCCCACCTGTTGTATCCTCCTGCATATCTCACTTTCCTGCGCACCAGCATGTTATTCTAGCGGGAATATTAGTCTTTTTACTAGAAAAATTCTGTCGATTCTTCACGCCACTTGAAGCCGATTCCCAATGCTAGCCGGATGCGTGCAAAAGTGCACCGGCGTTACCGGTTTGCTGATGTGCGCAAATTAGTAGAGAATCGAGTCCATCACAGCTCCTTCACATAACATGATGCGCGGTGAACTGCACTCTCTCAGCAAGACGACGCAGATAAGACAGTGCGGGCTGAGCACGCACAGTCCTATGGACGAGTGCGTAACCTCACACTTCCTCTTCCTTGATCGCTGGATTTAAACCACACCGTCTCCATCCAAACACAGTCCCCGTCCTGCTGTATCTGAATCTTGTACGCTACGATATTCACGGATAAGACGCCTGAGGCATAATGTCCAGTTGTTGGGGAAGGCATATTAAACAAGTCAGTGCAATGGCTTCGCAAGGGAGTATCGTTTCTGACGGTCTGCCATCAACAGCAGGTGTCTCCAATGTTGTGCAACATTCTTCGATGCAGCGATCATGTTGAAGGGAGCAAGCGTCGCCACCTTCTTCTCCGGTCGGAAAAGAGAGAAGAACTTGTGCCCCGAGCACGATGCGCCGTCTCGCTGGCAAGCAGAAACGTATCAGTTCAAATATGGAACTCAAAGGAGATGGACAGCAGAACCTAGCGAGTAACACGATGCCGGTTAGTCAGCACATTCGTGAAGCACTCTTCGAATCAAAAGACGCACACACACAAGTAGGCTGCAACATACTGACGGTCGCCGGATGGACTTCACGCGGCAGAACCCCTCTTCATGTGTGGGCTGTCAAACGTACGCACAAGTCGCCAAGTATCAAGTCACGCGTGTAGTGACTTGGTAGTTTCCTTGTTTCTCCCTCTGCATAATCATTCACGTACATGCGGTGTACTCTATGTGCTACATCGAAGGACGTGCGTGAATAGAAGGACAACTTTGTGGGGAAGGTGAGGCAGCTGGATGTACGGCCCGCTAGCGTGCTTACGAAGAACAGCACGTTGAGTATTTACCGCCGAAAGGTTGGACGGTATGTAGTTTAACGACGTAACTCCAGAGAAAATGGTTCAGACGTCTTGATCTGCGATTGAAAGACTATTTTCAACCCGTGATCATGCGCGTTGTTTCTAGAAGTAGATGAAATACATTATTTAAGGTAGTGAATAACACGACAATATGGACACCCCACAGTTCCACATGGGAGGCCACCGCGCAAAATGATAGGGAAAATCACAAGAGAAGGACTGTGATGCTGCGAAGAATTCGGACCACATTAGACAAACTTCCCACAACGAAGCAAACCCCTAACAGTAGAAGACACAGCCAAAAATAAGGGTTCCTTGAAATGCAGCACACCCCGTTAAACTTTTAATAACAGAGTGCACTGCGGATTACCAACCGTCCGCCATGACTTTTCAGTCAGTGCAGCACGTTAGAACAGGCTATCACAAAGTCTACAACTTTATCCCACGCGCGTATAAAATTTCCTAGTCTGTGGCTGGATGAGAGCACACTGATTTACTAGTCCTCAACGGACGATGCCTAGTATGCACCAAACGGCAGCACGATCCGCTAACGTCTCTGGCTATGGTGAACACATGCCACCACCTGCACCCGGAAACGTTTCTTCGAATCGACAGAACCCGTTCCATGATTCGTGCCACGTCCTGAGTAAAAGTGTCAGTATGGTTTGCCACTTGAAGGAAGAACAAGTCATGACGAGGTTGCTCTACGTGAGCGTTTGCAAGGATGGCTGGAGGGTGTAAGAAACTTTGGACGATGTACTCTTGCTTCGAGGGTTTTTGAGAAAGAGTCTCACCACATTCACAGATTGGTGTGACATCCGAATAGCATACGAGACACTGCTGCGAGCTCCGTGTCAAACAACGCCGGAAGCGTGAATCCGTTGGTTCCAGCTTCAGGCACTTGGAGAGATTGTTCGAGCTCCCCCATTATAACAGTTCTCCGGAAAACTTCGTGACCATCTGATACGGTGTGTGCACTTCACGAGATGGTTAGAGTACCTGCATTATAACAGTGCTCGTTAGAGTACCTGCATTATAACAGTGCTCGGGAAAACTTTGTGACCAGCTGGTACGGGTGTGATCGATACGTGCACGCAGCTTGAGGAGAAGATTGTCACTTGTGAGCTGTGAATGTGCACAGGTATACCTAAGGGGCTGCACTCACGACAACGTGGAAGGTTACAAGCTTCACAATGAAGCAACATTATTCTGCGTGTACGTTCGCAACTACTTATACAAAGACTACTCCGTGTTGCTCGTATCCGTAGTAGCACTTACCAACGTGCTGTGCGTAAATCGAATGACTGATTTCAGGTGAATCACACTTTTTATCCTCTCATACATAGTATACATGTATGTGTGTCTCTATACGCACATACACGTACACACGCAAGGGTCACCACAAACCTTGGACGGCTTCCGTCGAGGACGATAGAAGCGTCTGAGTTGTCCAATGTGCACGGGAATTCTTCAACAATTTAACAGAGCGCCACAAACATATACACATACCTATATATCTGCATATTAGCACAGCTTTACCGTTTCGAGGATGTTGGATTGTTTGGCTGGTTCCAGCTGGTCAAATTTAAAGATACTGCGTTGAAGTGTGGTGCGTAGTTTTCTTTATGTGTTACACAACTGTGCGGTTGAACTCTACCCCTCTGACTAGCTAGAGATGAATTCAAAGAGAGCATACGGTTAGCGACTCCCGAACGAGGTCCACTGTCCCCACACACACCCCCGGTACCCTGCGCAGCCGCCGATAGTGACGACCTGTTTTGCCTGTGTACGGCAGATGCGTTAGCCGGCCCAAAAACGTGTTAAGATTACGGAGTAATTCAGGGTGGGTGGAATGCCCGGGGAGTAACAACAACTGGGATGCACTTTGTATCAGGGTAACGACGTACATGCGTATACGAAGAAACATCCCACGTGTTTTGCGTTTCTGACGCAGACAGTTACGGTTTTGTTCGGCCACCTCGAGAGTAAAAAATGCGGTCTCATTACACTCCCCTGACCTGCGTGTATGACGCTGAAGCCACACGGCTGAATTTGAATTTGGGCTAGTCGTTCCGCTTTCTTTGTAGTGCCATAATAACTGGATTACGCTTGAGGGTGTATGAAGCATTCTCTAATAAAGCAATACCAGAGCTAATACATGTTGTACTTGCAGTGCTAGTCACACTAGCAATGGTCGCAATGGTGGTGGAAGCAGTCCTTGTAACTGAAACAGGTTGTAAAACGCAACAGGTTTTACATTCATAGGTGTACACATCATGCTGCCTCCAGGTACACTGCTTGCGTAGGGACCTTCAGATACACTGCTTCCGTGAACAACGCTTTATTGAGAATCACTGTTCGTTCTGCCCTCTACGGATTATTTTCCATCAAGCAGGCTCTGTTGTGAAATCCTGAAGCGTACACTTAATATGCGTCTATGTGGACGATTGAATACTCTGTCGTATGTTTGTGTCGTGCGCAAGCTCCTACCGGTGTATTTATCTCGTTCAGTGGAGCAGCTCTTTTCTGTTCGTGCGTAAGGCTTATAAACTCACATGTCGGGTACCATACATAGGAGGGACTGCACGTGAGAGTTCACGTTCACTGGTGGTGCCCGACGGTCTACGACCGCCTAACGCAGTGATGCTTTATTTGACGTCCTTTTCTGTTAGTGTACATCTCGGGCAGAAACGGCGTACGCCGCTTTAAAATGCTGCCGGTGTTGAAGTTTTAATTCGAACAACCGTACAGGTGATGGGTCTCCAATTATTTCAACTTCGGACCACACAGCCGCTGAAAGATTTACATTATCCTGACTTGTCGAAACGCAGTTGAGAGTGTCGGGGAAAATAAAAATGCTGCGCGTATGCGATGAGGTAACTTTGTGAGTTGCAAATAGTCAACCAGAAACATTCCCGGAACCGCGCATTTTACACTCTGTGAGCCCCAATTATTGTGCTCGATGAAGGCGATACATTTGAATAGTCGATCCTCACAGTATTGAGCTGGTGGCACTTAGCTTTCCCGCTACACTTACCGTTTTAGTTGGCAAGGACCCTCCGCCAATATAGGGGCGATGGCGAGCACATACGTCTGTCCATTTACGCTGGCGGTCGGAACTTATTGCGTGAACAGGTTACATGGCGACTTCTACAGCGCTACTGTAAGAGAGGCAACACCCCTTCTCTCACGCCCTTTCAGAAGTGGCGCTAAACGTATACATCATTCACACATCACAAACCTAAAGGGCAAAAACTCTTTGACCAAAATTAATATGCTCGTCATAGATCTGAAGGATAAAACCATTTAATCAAATAAAAGAGGCCGGCAAGCTTAAGACGGGATGCAAATGTGTGCTTCGCTGATGTAGGACGGCTGACGCAAATCAAGACCGACGAGGGCTGACTAAATGCAGCCACGAGGACAGTTCCGTAGCGGGCGCCTTCCCGGCTACAGTTTACCGCCCTAGGTTTTGATCTAGTTCCGAGGTCGGCAGTAAACACCATTTACGGACGCATGACAGATTAACAGGGCCCGACGGTCTACAGCATGCCGCCCCGGTTTTTGGTCCTCACGCATATGTTTGTGTGGAAGGTGCACCGTGGTGTCGTCCTTGTGTCGGAGTGTGGTGGCTGCCTTCTGCTGACCACAGTTCGTGTTGCGGCGGTCGGACGTTACTGGTAGGGCAGCGCTTCCCAAGTCCTGTAGAGCACGCGGTACAGCTTTTCCCCAGCAAATAACAGATGAAGTCAACGGTTCTATGGTGTAGTGGTTAGCACTGCGGATTCTGATTCCGCCAACCTGGGTTCGACTCCCAGTAGGACCTGCGAAAGGCACCGTCCCGGCGGCGCCACCCCTTTTCCCATACGGCCTCAGATGTTGTGTTCTCATTATAGATGTGACTCTTTCACCTTCACACCAGTGGTCACTATTTTTATTTCACACGAGTTACCACAGTCACACTTCTCCTGTGCTCTACAGATTCGATCTCTGTGCGCCCCATTTTTGTCTTGTCACAACAGTCATACCTCGAATGGCGCGTTCGCCGGGGCAATGCTCGCTCAATGTTTTCCAATGTTCTCGAGTTTGGTAATCATCATTTCGTATTGACTTCTGTTCATCTCCTTCAGAAGTCCTACCACATTTACTTCATGTTTCAAGTACCAACTTTCCATACCGAATACTCCTCTCCTCACTTCCCCCTAACGACGCAACCACATACCATTCCGTCGTTCCCAGAGATACTGGCTCTCATTCACAAGGCAAGGGTAGCACACACGCACGCACTAGAGCTACTTCGGCTTGAACGCTGCTCGCCGTCTTCCATAGAAACAGAGACTCAGAAGAACCGAAAAGCGCGCTAAGCGTGTTAGTTACACTACCTCGTCTACCGACGTACCTTCCATAAGCACGGCTACACGAAGTACATGTAACACAGAATATTCCACAGTCCTTTCAACGTTTCCAGCTCATGGCGTAACGCTGATGGCGTTTCAACTATACTCAGTGGACCGTATTTCAATGTAGCTGGGAAATCCAGCGATGGTGTGTCGTGCTGAGGATCGGCAATCACGCCATGTACGGTGCTGGATATCCGCAATCATGTCAATCTACTCACATGCCAGCTTTGTCTCTGTCAGTCGCTGTATGAAGGTATGTCCAGCTCCGAATAAAAGTGAGAATTATATTACAGCGTCTCAGGACATACTACAGAAGCGTAGCATGAAAGTGTAGATTGCCGGAAACGCGGAACCACCTGCATTCACGGCGGCGTTTTCAAAATTTCAGTCCGTCCTACTGCACACCGCAGTCTCAAGCGCACGCACCCTGCGTAGAACAAATACGAAAGAAGATTAAGCACAAACGGACTTCCCATCTTCTACGATGGCTTGGATGCGATTGCGGTTGCGGGGCCGTTCGCGTACGCCCCCGCAAGCGCAAACGTGCCTCCGTGCGAGCCGTGGAGTTACACCCCGTCTGCGAAGACCGGTGTCGTGCAGGCCTTCCACTTCTTCGATCTACGGTCTCCGTGGTGTACGACAAATGCGCCACAACGTGATAATATCGAGGGGTATCCGCCTGACTGCCCACTGCGTGTTCAGACGGTACCGCTCCTTGCTGTAGGGCCTTGACGTAAACTGTACATACGCAGTCCATACTATGATGATCCGCACTGCCAGCAATAGTGAAGAAAAGCATTCTGCCGGCGCAGACGTCTGCCGCATGTTCACCCATGGAGCGCAACTTTTTAGCGTGTGGCCGCCACACTACTACAGTGTGCCGCCGCTCATGGATGCACCAGCCATTCTGTGCCTTTCCCGGTTGAAGTAGCGGAGCCCCTTCTACCTGAAAAGGAACATCGAGACTTCGTCTCAGTGCGTTAGACACTGCATGTCTTGCCCCTTTCACGTAGGAACGTGCTTCTGATTTGGATGCGAAGAGGGACTGGCAGCAGCTGAAACCTGCACAAGTTAGTAGGCCTCCTTCACAATGTTCCTGTGCCACTTGCTGTTACGTTGTTGTGCGACTTTGGCGCGGGAGCGTTCTGAGCAGGTGGTAGGTATGTGGTAGTGTCTGCCCACGTGCAACAGTAGCGGTAGGTCTTCGCTACTTGCACAGCCTTCCCCAGCTGGACCCACGCTCTGTTCCTTCAAATGGCATTAGAGCAGGTGGTCACACGGTGGCAAGTCATATTAAGTTTACGTCAGCACACATTCAGAGAAAGAGCTGGTCTGCACGTCCCTAATGCAGTACTTGCAGTACTTACCTAAGCGCGATCAAACACTTGTGTTCTAAGAGACGTGTAAAGGAGGTGAGCACCTACGAGGAGTGCATTATTTGTGGTGAGATTCCAGGCGCTCAGCGAATGGGTGATTCACGATTGTTTTCCTTCTATGTACCACGTAGTAGCAGGTAATGCTTCTTCTTGTGTCTTTTCGTCAAGACATGTAGGACGGGTGGATCTGCTACTAGAGGAGTGCATTATTAGTGGT
>KL647297.1:993818-1137218 GCA_000727475.1 Sarcocystis neurona
GTAGTAGCAGGTAATGCTTCTTCTTGTGTCTTTTCGTCAAGACATGTAGGACGGGTGGATCTGCTACTAGAGGAGTGCATTATTTGTGGTGAGATTCCAGGCGCTCAGCGAATGGGTGATTCACGATTGTTTTCCTTCTATGTACCACGTAGTAGCAGGTAATGCTTCTTCTTGTGTCTTTTCGTCAAGACATGTAGGACGGGTGGATCTGCTACTAACACATAGCATGAAAGATAGTGTGATGGGGCTGGGCTTTCCACAAAACGTCTACGCATACCCGTTACTCATCTGACTTCCACAGGAAACTTGATGTTTTTCGGGCCTTAGACATTAAGGACCGTGCTTCTGTCCAATTGCGAAGTAATTGACGTGTGTAACTCTGACACTATTTACGAATCACGTTCAATAGACGATTTCAGTCTTCTGAAACAGCGTATTCTGTCGCCACGCCTGTTTCTATTGTGCTGGGGTATGACACTTGAGCCTCACCATGTATTATCTTCCGATAAGATTGTTACTTTGGCTGTGCGTACACTAAGAAACAGCGTATTACTCTGATATCATTACTCCTACTACACTGCGTACTTCTACTCATGATGCATTTAATGCTGGTACCTCACTCACTTTCCCTACTCCCCCCCCGGGCAGTGCACAACTGCGTAACGGAATGACCTCCGACCAAACGTATTTTACTACACGTCCGGTTACAACAGACTCGTAGGTTCTCTGAATGTAGTGACACGGTATCTTCAAAAGCAGAAGTTTCCAAAAAATACTTTTCATGTGTGTGTAGTAAAGTCAGTGACGTAGATAATGCTAACACTGATAATCAATACGTTCTCCGAAGGAACAACATATTGATTGCGCCCTGAAAAAGCGCCGCTCGTGAGGGAAAATTATCTTTATTCCTCCCAATGCAATACCTCTCACTGCGCAACACCAAGGAAGCAATCCTCTTAGCGAAATAGTTCCAACGCTTGCAAATCTGTAGCGTGTGTTACCTTGTGAGAAACATGTGTTAGTTTGAGCGAGAAAACCTGAATCGAATACTGAAGCGTATGGCAAAAATTTTTCCTTCAAGGGTAAAGGTAAGTAAGCATTCGTAACTGAATGAAGAGCGCAGGAACAATCAGCGTCCACCAGTTACAGAAACGTTATCATCCCGATATTGTTCAAACAAATTTACTTTTGTATGGAGAGGGGGCTCTTTGAAGCAGGAAATGCATCTTCTACATTTCATACAGTCTTACTAGAAGGTCCAGACACACGTGAGTGCGACTGCGGGGATCACAGTCGAACATGCACAACTTGAACGACGAGCTCTACAGTGTTCTGTACTTTTGTGTCCTTATCTTCCGCAGTCGGTACCTCTTTATTGGTGGCGTCGTATGAGTACACGTAAAGCTTGCACGACGAGCTCTACAGCGTACTGTACCTTTGTGTCCTTATCGTCCGTATTCAGTTTCTGTTTATTGGTGCCGTCGTATAAGTATATGTGAAGCTTCAACGACGAGCTCTAAGCGTACTGTACTTTTGTGTCCTTATCGTCCGGAGTCAGTATCTGCCTATTGGTGGCGTCGTATACGTATGCGTACAAGCACGTATATCTGGGCAAAGCTCTTCGTGTGCTGTGGTCGCAAAAAACGAGAGTACGCTTTCACCCTCAGCGCAGCAGAGGTTCGCTGGTGCGCACGTAGTCACTGATCTGCATACACGAATTTCCATGTAGGTATGCCAACAATGCAGAATATCACTATTATGTGTATATATATATA
Organism: Sarcocystis neurona; assembly: GCA_000727475.1. Classification (NCBI taxonomy): domain Eukaryota; phylum Apicomplexa; class Conoidasida; order Eucoccidiorida; family Sarcocystidae; genus Sarcocystis; species Sarcocystis neurona. Next base: position 995,594 of record KL647297.1, read on the forward strand.
TTTATATATAGGTATATGTGCACACGCTGCAGAACAGTATGTGGGTATGACAGATTCTGTGTATGCACTACCTGTATCTGCATGCGCCCAAATAGGATTTAGGTATATTTGGACTAACACGACGTTACGTTTGTAAGTGTTCGATGCACGAATAAGTGCAAAAGTACGTTTATATACAGCATAAATCTACTAAGATGTACCTGTATTTACAAAAAAACCTCGGCGTGTTGTACGCGCACGAGGCGGAGTCGCTGTGCGCTGGTTTGTGGACGCAGCAGCACCAGCAGTTCATTCTGCAACCGCGTCACGCCTTCATGTGTGAAGGGAAGACCTTCACAGCTGAACCTCAGGGCGTCCGCAGGGTGGATCAGCCCTACGTATGCGTGTGCACGTACGAGCGCACGTGTGTATCTACGGAGGCACGCGTAAAGTATAGTTGTATCCCTGCAATACTACATATACGTAGAGCGTTGCTCACAACGAGCAGGAGGCGTTCAAGTATAAGACGTTATTTGTACCGGGGTGGCACAGCATTCCGCATGAGACGGGTTGCACCTCCCGGCACGCAGAAACATGCGGAAAGAGGAGGAAAAAAAGAAGAAACGCTGTGTCCTTCGGCGCTGTTGTTAACCGGAAGCACCACACCGTCGCACACCACCATGTTTGACTTCAAGTCACCTTTGGGAAGACGTGAATACACTTGCAGAAATGTACAATGTAGAACAGGAGAATCTCTTTTACAATTAAAGGAAGAACAAAAACGCATGATAGAATTCACGCCTTCTTTCACAGGAACAATATTAGCGCTGAACATATGAGGAAGACCTACAGAAGAAACACTGACTGAATACAGCTGTACTTGTGGTTGCAAGAGTGAGTGAACGTGGGAGGCCAAAATGAACAAAAAAGGTGTCATTGATTCACAAGGCAAGAAGGGTCATAACCAGGAAGGAACAAGTCGTGTTCCGCGTGTGACAAGAGCACTAGAAGGTTTCACGCCCAGATGTCTGAATAAGTGAAAGAGGGGAAACAGATCTGCGGTTTTCAAGGAGCGACCTTCACCTGTCGCTTTTCTTTTATCAGGCTCCATGTAGACAGACGCGCGTACGTTCGTACGTGTGCGAGAGCTAATCCGCTACACGCAAGCAGACGCGTCACGACGAGTTACACACCCGCTGGAATACGGGGATGTCCGTGGGTGTATGCACACGCACATACGACTTTTATTAGTAAAAAACAAGTGCGCACCTATTACATGCACAGACACGCACTCCACACGCAAACTGCCACCTCCACATGGGCGCACAAATCTAGAGACATATTTACACGTATGAGTACCCACACACATACACACATGCATACACACAGTTATACGTCCCTTCATACACACATTCACACATCCATACGTAGACTGCATGGTACGCACTTACACGTAAAGAAACTCACGCAGGCGACTCTTCTTGTAGACGCAAATTCATGCACAAATATACGCTTTAGTACAGAGACATGGCCACAAACAAAAACGACTGCAACTTCATACAACCACATGTACATGGCCAAACATAACCGCACTGAAGAACGCACAAGGGCGACTGGTTTGTCAGTGTGATATGAAGGGCTGCAGAGCAACCGTTTAGTACGCGTTGTTCAACTGGTCGTTGGGTTGACTTCTGTGAATCTCACAAGTGCACTTGTGCGGGTGAAAAGAGAGTTGACCCGCAAACCAGGAGACGGCGGCTTGCTTTCGATCCTGCTGGCTTGGCAGAAAATTGCAACCTATCCGCACTTGAGCCAGAAGAAATTATCTGAGACCGCCACCCGTACCGAGGGGTCGCTGTCCAGTCGTGCGCCTACGTGTCTGTCCGCGTGTGCTGGCAGTGAGATGGTGAAAGTCTAAAACAGGCGGTAAGATGACCGTGCACATCTACCTGTCGATTTATCTGTCTATTTTCTACGAGTCTCTTCGCGAGTTTACCTATAAACTTTTTTCAATCTGTCTCTACGTCTTCACTCAAGTGTGTTCTCACTTGGTGAAGAGTCGTGGTGCCCACAGCGTGTGCTCCTTTCCGCCGCAGATTCGACGGCGAGCAGCCTACAGGTCTGTGCCTTGCAGACAACTGCTGTTGGAGATCTGAAAGCGACAGATCAACGCGTCTCCTTTTTCATCCACACTCAAATAAAAAAACAAATAAACGCATTTGCGCCCACCGGCGTGTACGCATCTGTACTTAGATATATGAAGCTATACTTACACATACGCACATGTACATATATACATATATATACATATATATATACACACACCTATACATACATGGATACATATATATATATATACACACGTGTGTGTGTCACTAGGGTGCTCATGTATACGTGTGCCTTCGTACACACATGTGAACATATCAGAACGCGTACGCATACATGTGTGCACCCATACGAAAAAAGTTCCTATATTGCTACAGAGATATACACTTTTTCCCGGTGCAGGAATGCGGCGGGCAGTTTCATGGCTTGGAGGCTGCTGTCAGGAAGGACTGCAAAGAAATCTTCGTAACGCTGACGTCTCCTCACACGTGGCACCGTACGTGGACAGTCTCTCGTGGACTTCGGCAACTCCACAAGTTTCTAAGAAAAGAAAAGCATCTTGTTGGGGTTGTTGCCTCTTGGTTCTTCATCGCTGTGCTGCTCGCCAAATGCTTTGTCAGCTCGGGAGTATGTCGCCTTTTCTTTCGTTTACCCTTTATCCCTAGGAGACGTGCTGCTGCCCGCCGCACTCGCCAGCAAGCGACGGTGCGCGAGGAGGTTACTGTACATCATTTCGTAGTGACGCCTCGCTGCCTCCAGACTCATAAGCTTGACGGGGTATCCGTCACGGTCGAAGACAACGGCTGAGTCTCTTTGAACGCCGAATCTTTTCAATTTCTCCCGCATTGCCTGTATCGCTGCTTTCTCAGCTGCCTTCGCAGCAGCTACCTGCGCGTTCTCGCTTACGCTACTGCTGCTGCTGCAGGTGCCTCCTGCTGCTGCAAGAGCAGCGGGTTCGCGTGGCGGTCGCCGCTCTCCCACACACGGAGACGTCGCTAGGGCCTCTTCTGCTTCTTCCTCTGCTGCTGCCTCGTCTTCGTCTTCTTCGTCGAGATCTTCGTCTTCCTCATCTTCTTCTTCTTCTTCATCCGTTTTAGGAGCGTCCCGTTTTTTCCGTCTTTTTCTTCGACTCCGCGGGGCATTCGCGTGGCACGCCGCCACCGCCCCGAGCACGTCCTCCACGCCCACTGCCAAGTACCCGAAGCACGGGTGAATGCGGATCTAGTGCCAGTACGGACAAAAACAGGCGGGCATAAGACTCCGCCATGTAGGCGTGTACAAATATTCATTTGTACACGTGTAAAAAAAGGATACATATACACGTCTTTGAAGACACAGACGCAGCACTAGCCAGCCACTTCATCTCTTCTTGTGGGCAGTGTTGGGGAGACCTCCCGCAGACACTCACAGGTATACCTAGCCACCAACAGACGCTGTGGAACGAACGCACGAGCAAATGCAGACATATCCATATACACACACGTACACACATACATGAGACAGCCAGAATGGAGAGTGCAGATATACTCATACAAGTACATAGGGAAGTGTCTCACCTGCAGCAGAATAGGTTCTACTTCAGACACATATACGTAAAAACGTGTATATATATTCACTTGAGGGACCGGGGGAGAGCGACATACACACACACACACAGTTACATATATACGCATGTATGTATACAAGAGTACACATGTAGAAGTCCTCTGGCGGGGACACACAAATCTACCGATAGGAAGACGTACATATGTATATAGATTAATGGACAAAAATTGACGCAGTTCTCCTTGCAAGGAGCACCGCGTCCACCCGACTTCGAAGGAGAAACTACCGAACTGCTGTGTGAGACAGTATATACACATGTGACTATTCTCATAAGACTGATAATGACTTGAACACCTGTGCATACGTCTGCATACACAAAGCCGTATCTATGTGAACATGTGAACGTCCAAGTAGCTCTTTCGTACACGGACGTACACGTGAGGAACATAAATATACAGACAGACAAGTGGATAAATGCATACATAAATATATACATGTGTATGTATTTGTTACTGTATAAATATATATATATATATATATAGACATACGTATCTATGTGTCGTTGTACATACACATATATATACATATCCACATGTCTTCGGTTCTCTCTCTCTCTGTGTATATGCACGTAGGCAGCTAAGGACGTGTCTTCATTCGTGTACAACGCATATACACGTAGATTCACATATATATATGTATATACAAACATATGTATATGCATATATATTTGTGTCGCCACCTATATACGCTGCCGCGCCTCCCATTAGAAGCGCATTTCCTCAGTCGACTCGATATGAGCGCATGATCCACACCAAGTGTTCGTCGAAGATGTCTACAGTTTTCACACACACCTTTGAACGCATATATACACGCACGTATGTGTTTATACACATGAGCTATACGTGTACTCCTTTGTCTAGATGTGTATACAAAAACGTATATTGCATATAGTGGCGCCTCCACAGCCTTCACCTACACACAAGTATATCCGTACACCTGTGCACACCCACGCAAGGACCTTCACACACGTTCTACGTGTACATATATACATATATATACGTATACACTTGTAAGATGTACGTGTATCCTTCATACACGATATATATATATATACACATATATAGATTTAGATATAGATATACACGTGTACGACGCATGTATATCCCTCCTTCACTTCCACGTATATATATATATATATATATAAGATATAAGTGAATATCTATTCAACGACATGAAGGGAGAGTAAGGAGCCGTGAAAGAGGCGCTAATGTACCTTGAAAATGGAAGGGGCTTGTCCCCAGCAGTATCTGCCTGTACATACCATCTGCGTATCATACGCACGTGAGTACATACACACAACCCGTATACACACGTAAAAAAAGTTTATATGTACATATATATATATAGGTATGTACATAGCGTCATCCTAATGCTGGACGTCTTTTGTGGTGCAGCGTATATATACACAAATATGTACAGATACGTGTATACATATGTGGATGTATACTTCTTTCATAGAAATGGATGTAAGTGAAAAAGTGGGAGTGGTGTCGGTGTCTAACTGCTGCTGCCCCGCAGATACGGCATCAAAGCCACAAGCGATGGAGCAGAATTGACGATTAAAAGGAGCCTACATATAAAACCTGGAACGTACACAAAATACCTCTGTTTGTGTGTAGATATATATATATATATATATGTATCTACCTGCATCTCTCTCTATATATGTATATATTTACATCCGTGAACACATGTAAATACTTTCTATGTACACAGAAGATACAACTGCGCATGCTCCTGCACCGCTTTTCTGTTTTTCATTGTGCACCCTAGGTACAGGGATGTTGATGTGGCAAGCATCTGTGGGATCCAATAAATATTTATTAACATATATATATATGTATGTATATATATATATATTTACGTATACATATATGTATGTACAGAGCTTAAATTTGAATACAGGAGAATCAAAGTTCCCATGTTTGTCCTAGTTTCTCCTAACGTACAAAAGAATATATTTGTGTGCAAGACGGAATGACTACTAACGTGTGCATGCGCTAAATACGTCCACTGGCGGAAGGATGTTCAGACGTGGCCAAGGACGCAAATTTAACACGCTTTTGTTAATAGGCCTCTTCGCTGCCGCAACTACACAAGGACACGTGTACATAAGTGTGTAGACGTAGCCACACACAAATACATATATATATATATACATACACGTAGACACGTGTGGACACAGATATATATATATATGTATATATATGTATGTATATATGTATATGTATATGTATATGTATATATATACACACGTAGACACGTGTCTACACACATAGACATATATATATATACATAGACACGTGTGTACACACATCCACACACGCATTTACACATGTATTCACATGCAGACAAACATACCTACGTACGCACCATAAACACACACACATACGTACACGGACACATAGCCGTTACGTGTGTGAATGGATATTCACCCCTACATGTATGTATATATATATATAAATATACATATACACATATATATATATATATATGCGTAGGTACACGTGCAAGTGTGTATATGTAAATGTATGAGAATGCCTGTGGACGACGCGCAGCACGTCCTCGTAGTCACACACGCACGCGTACACACACATACATATACATATATACGCCTATATATATATATATATATGCACCAATGGAGATGTTGTAGTGCGGACGCACCACGTCTTCATCGTAGGCGTAGACGGTTTCGAGCTGGGGCAGCTGTCGCTCTGCTGCTTCAGTTAAATAGACCTTCACGGCTGCTGCTGCCGGATTCGTTGAACTTTCGCTTTCCCATTCTGCTGGGATTGAAGAGCCGTCGCCTTCATGGGCAAATTTCTCCATCGCCGCAAACTCCTTCATTCCTGCTGCCGCTGCCGCTTCCATCCCTGCGGCTCTTGTTGCCGCCCCTGCTGCGGCTCTGCCCGTTTTTCCTGCTGCTGCTCCTCCTCCTCCTCTTCCTGACGCCGCTGCTCCTGCTGCTTCTCGTCCTTCTCCTCCCGCAGTTTCCGCTGCTGAGTGCGAGGCCGCGGTTTCGCGCAGACTCCGTCGGCACGCGAAGGTCTTGCTGACGGCAGCGAAGCGAGACCACGGGTACAGCCGCTCGAAAAGGTGGCTTTTAAAGCGAAGCACCTGCACCAGCGTGCAGCAGCAGCAATACGCAGCAGCAGCAGCAAAACGCAGCAGCAGCAAGAGTACGCAGCAGTAGCAGCAGTCCGCAGCAGCAGCAGTACACAGCAGGACGACGAGAGGGGGCAATATTTTGTACCACGTATGAGTTCGCACGTATAGATAGTTATGTGTGTGTGTAGATGGGAGGAGAGAAGCTGCGAAAACCTGCACCGGTGCGCAGGGCGGGAGGTATCTGTAGCCACAGCAGCAGATGCCAGCAGCAGCAGGGCAGTCGCAGTACCCGAAGAGACGGCGTCGCCCAGCGGCACCAGAGAGGGGCAACTCGCGAAGAAGCAGCAGCAACAGCAGCAGCAGCGAGCGAGCAGACGGCGTCTTGTCAAATTCCCACCCTTCCTGAACAAAGTGGTGTGTAAATAAAGCTTTCCCCGCGCAAGACGCAGCACTACGGTCCCTCAGTCGGCTGTCGCTGTCTGCTCCTCTCCTTCAGCTTCTTCGCCGCACTAGCTCTCCTTCAGCAGGGTCTTCTTCCTGTGTGTCGTCTGCTGCAAAGGTTCCTCGTCTGTTGCTGCTGGGCCGGAGGGGCCACGCGCGCCTCCCTCATCTTTCCAACGCTCACAGAGAGACGACGACGAGAAGAAGAGACAAACGCTGCTCCACGTGTTGCAGGCGCAGATAAAAAGACGTACGGGAAAGAAAGTCGTGCCGAATGAGAAGGCGGCAGCCGCAGTCACAAGTGGAGAAAGATAGCAAGCGTCTCGAGGATCTACTGCAGCCGTCCCTCTGTCCCCCCCGGGACGGACACGCGGAGCATCAGGAAGGGCAGGCATGGCTCGCGTGTGTGTGTAGTACACTCGGCGTGGATCTCACAAACGCACACACATATCCAGATACTATTTCCTTGTCTGTCTGCCTACGTACGTATGCAAACATGAATAAACGGGGATTGAGGACGGCTACACCGAAAAAGAACGGAGAAAGAGACATACGCCGTCGTCTATCTGTCTACAAACAAAGCTGTTGATGCGGAACTTTAGCGGGGACGGCTAGACAAAGAGCGAACTGCAGCAGAAGACCCTGCGCGCGCGTGTCTCCCCAGCTGCCGGCGGCTCTCGTTTGGGTCTTCGTTTGAGCCACCGGGAAAGCCGAGCGAAATTGCTGCGTTCGTGGAGGAGGTGCAGAGAGCCGCACACATTCTTCAGCAGCAGCAGAAAAGAGAGAGTTTGCTGTATATATACGTATACAGGCAACTGCGCACGCAGACAGACACCTATATACGTCTACACACCAAAATACGTCGGTACACATATGTACGTGTATGTTGATACGTATACCTACACACAAAATTACACACAACCACACAACTGGGCATGCACACAGACACGCCTACACATCACACCAGTAGACATATATATGTGTATGTTGATAGATACACCTACACATAAATATACGCACAACTCGGCGTGGACACAGATATCTATATACGTCTGCACATCACTGTACATATATATTTGTACTGACGCAGACACATACTTATAAATATACCTATATACGTATATATAGACGCACCTACACCTGCGCATATATATATATATATATATATATTTTTGTCCTGAAGAAACTGATGCTGGATAGGTACCTGTCAGCCCCCACGCCCATTTGTACACACACACACACACACACACAAATAGGTGTCTTGCTATCCTGAGGCGACACGTCCTTGTACACACTGACAAATATGTTTGTCAGATACGCCCACTAGGAATTGGCAATACGTGGACACGTGCGTAGAAATAACGGATGTGTACGTATAAATTCAGCGGAATGACACTTATGGGCGATACATACATACGTAGAGAGCCTTGTGGAAGTGCACGTACAACACCAGCATACCCACACATGTGAGCGACGCATATACGAGGTACGTAAATGCCAGTATACACCTTGTGGACAGTATACAGAATAGCACGGGGCACCCACACACATGGACAACACATATATATATATATATGGATATATGCCCGCGTGCTGGACAAGGATAGTGTATACACGCGATACACAGGCACATACACATATAGAGTTCACATAAATATATATATGTATTCAGACACTGATAGGGATGCAGACATGTAAATATAGAAGTATATCTACACGTATGTTGAAGTGTAGGGAGGTTGGTCTCACTTTCATTTTCAGCTGTTGAACGTAGAAGCGGTCGGCAGAGAGCATGCGTCCGGTATAGAGCCGTACCTGCAGCAGCAACAGCAGGAGGCGTCGCTTCTTTCCTTTTTCACACGCGCAACTCACTCTGGTAGAGAGAAACAAATTTATACACATATACCCATACGCACACATGTACACATATATATATGTGTATATGTAAATATATATGAGTAGATACACACACGCGCACCCCCACACACACGTGCGTGTGCTGCAGCAGCAGCTGCTGCTGCTGCTCGACGGTCGAGAAGGAGGAACGAAGGCATATATACTCACACGGATACACGAATATTACACACAGAGAGGAGTACATTCCTATTATCCGGAGAAACCTAGACACACACAGACACACACACACATAAATACACACGAACACACAGATGCGTAGATATCTTCTCCGTACACATATACACACAGCTACATATATATATATATACTTACATACACGTATTGACAGAGAAACAGAGACATACACATACACATATACATGTATATATTTTTTGGATGCACACCAAATGCGCACCACACACCGACAAAGATATACATATACGCTTATACATCTCTCTCCCTCAACATATACATATATATATACATATATATTAACAAAGACATACACATACACTTAAACCTCTCTCTCTATACATGCATATACAATAACAAAGATATACGTATACTTTTACACATCCATCTCTACACATATTGACAAGGGGCTACATATACACTTATATACATATATATCTTTCTCTCCCTCCTCTCTCTCTCTCTATATATATATATATACATATATTTATATATTAAACACACATACAAATATACATACATACATACATACATATATGACATATACATCTATATACATATATATATATATACATACTATTTACATATATATATATACATATATATATATATATACGTATACTACCACCAGAGACATACATATATACTTATACCTGTCTCTGTCTCTCGCTATATATATATACATGTATACATGTACTAAAAGAGATATACGTATATACTTATACCTCCCTCTCTTTCTTTTTTTCTCTCTCTCTCTCTCGATATATATATATATATGTATATATATATATATATATGTATAAATATATATATATATGTGTATATAAAGTGAGCACGCCATGAGAGAGAGCGGCGCGAGTGGTTGGTTTGGCGTAGATGCGGCAACAGGCAGAGAAGAAGTGCGAGCAAAGAGAGACGAGAAGACAGGCACGTACTTCTCCATTTCTTCCTTTTCTCTTCTATTTCTCGCCGTCTCTCTCTCTATGCTCTTTCCCCTTACCCCCGACCCCCCCCCATACACACAAGTGCACTTATACGCACGCGGATGCGCCCCCTACATATATATATATATATATATATATCCGCCTACACGGGTGCATCGCAGTGGGAAGGCACGCGGTGCTTGCATGACAGCGTCTCTATGAAGGCTGAATATACACATATAAATATATATATATATATGCATATGAACGGTGGAAAACAGTATTTGTGTAGAGGTGGTGTATTTGTAGTAGCGAACTTCCGTCTACTGATCTGGGCGCAGGTGTCTGTCTCTGTCTCTTGTGCTGCTTTCCCTTTCCTCTCTTTTTTCCTCCTGTTGGTCCTTCGAAGAGGTAGCTGTCGTCCGTCTACCGCTTTGGCTCGCTTGTCTTCCTTTCTCCTTTTCCCACTGCAGTGCAGTCGTGTAGTAGGTCTACACCTCGTCAGCTCCTTTCTTTTTCTCTCTTCTTCTCTCTTTTCCCGCTGACGCGGTGGTATACTTCCTCAATCTTTTTTGCGCAACTTTTTTTTTTCTCTCTGTCTCTCTCTCTTCCTTCTCTCTCTTTTTCTCTTGTACTGTCCTTTGGGGGATTGCAGGACGTCTTCGTAGTGTGTCCTCTTTTTCTCTTCTCCTTCTAAGAGGCAGCAGCCGTACGTTTCCCTACGGCGCTGCCTTTCTTCTCCTTCCCTCCTTTTCGCGCGTTTCTCCTTCTTAGACAGGACGTACTTTTTGCAAAGTCGGGGTCAGCGGTACGCGCAGAGGGACGTACTTCTGCACCGGGAGAAGTTTCTCTTTTTCTTCCATCACACGCAGAGTCTCTTTGAAAAGAAGCAGCTGCTCCTCTAAGCTTCTCGGTTTGTCTACAAGTCTGATGCCCAGCGCCACACGCAGACGTTCCGCTTCCTCCTCTGCTGCGTCGCCTTTCTCTTCCTCTTCCTGCTGCCGTCTCATCTTCTTCTCCTTCTCCTCCTGCGTCTTCTTCTCGGCTGCTTCCCTTCCCGTTTCTCTTCCTGCTGAGTCGCCTTTTTCCTCCTCCCCGTGTTCGGTACCCGAGGAAATCTGCTGCAGCGAATGCTTCTGCTTTTGCTTCTTTTTGTCCCATTCTTTCCTCTGCATGTCTCCCACCACCTGCTGCTGCTCCTTCTCCTTCTCCACCTCCGCCTCTTTCTCTTCTTCCCTTCTGGCTGCCTGCTTTCCCTCTTGCGTCCCACCTGCTGCCGCTCCGTTTCTTTGTCCTCTACCTGGCTCCCCCCCCCGCTGTTGCTGCTGCAAATGTTGCTCCAGAAGAGCAATCTGCTGCTTCAGCTCTTCCTTTCGAATATCTCGTTCTTGATCCTGCATGTAGGCTTCCCACGACCGCAGAGCGCGAAGCTGCTGCAGGGCCTTCTCTGGGGACAGGCTAATGCTGCTATTTCTTGTCTGCTGCTGCACTTCGATGCCGTTGCCTTCTGGATCTAACAAATAGGCCGAAGTTACCCAGATATCTTTCCTCGCCTACAGAAAAAAGGCGAGAAAGGAAGAAAGCCGCAGCAGAACACCAACACAACTTCCGTCTATTCAACACCAACAGGAGAAAGTGAGACGCTCAGCAAGAGCAGCCAGTCATCCATGCACATATACGTATACGGAGTGAACAGAGGAAAACAAAGGTGTACACATATGGACATGCAGAAGAGGAAGGAGAACGCGACAGGAGAAGAAGAAGCACACGTAAGAGTCGCATACAACGGTAGAAAGGCACGAAGACTTCCACGCACGTATGTTGCTGGGGTCACCTGGACCCTACACACAGGTGCGCATACATCTGTGTATGTACATGTATACGGGCGAACGTAGAACAGCCACAACATCGTTAACCCGGGATCTTCGCCAGCCTTATGGGAAGAAAAGAGAGAAAGTGGCAGAACACGACAAGAGGCGAGGCAAACGTCTCGCTATGAACGCATCTATGCATACATATATATACACCTGGGTATATATGCATGTACACGTATGTATATATACATATATGGATAATGCATACGTATGTATATATATATATCTGTGCACACACATGTAAGAGGAAAGTGTCGTGGTGGGCGGAAGACGCGGGTCTTCTCGGGGCAGCGCGGGGAACGTGGCAGGAAAAGCAGCGTTCTCGAAGCGGCGGCAACCCAGGACAGCGGCCACAGCAGAGCCGGCGCAGCAAACGGCAGATGTCACAGGCACAGCAGACAAAGCAGAAGCACCAGCAGCAACATCGCCGCGGCAGGAGCAGCACCAAGAGCCGCGCGCAGGGGCAGCAGCTCACGTGGACGAGGCGACAGATATTTATAGACACTGCAAGCTTGCCAGCCTGCGCAAGTCTTTGCCTTCCCTTCTTTCTCCTATGTAGATGCAAACAAAACGAACCAAATACACACAAATACACCTACATATATAGAGGTACATATATATATATATGTACATACACAAACGTCAGAATATACACATATATGCATTCATAAACGTATATACACATGTACGCACAACCAGTTGAATACAAATAGATATACATATATATATATAGAGAGAGAGAGAGAAACGCTGAGATGGCTGCACGTGGAAACGCAGAAACAAAAGAATTCCCGATGTTCGAGGCTGCAGCTGCCTTCCACGTACATCGACGCAGGAGAGATAGGCAGGGAGACAAACGTCAAGGTGCAGCATCGTTCTAAATATGCCAACATCAGCGTCTGTGGACATTCTCCCCGTCAAAAAAGGTGAAGTCAGTCACATCCCAAAACACCTGCTAATGTACATGTGTGTTTGTATGTGTACCTGTCTATACATGTGTGTGCGTGTGTGTGTGTCTGTACATATACATACATACATATATATATATGCGTGCGTATGTGTGTACGTATATATATATATATACATACGTGTGCATACATATGTGTGTGTACATATATGTGTGTATATATATGTGTAGGTGTGTGAACGTGTGTGTACATATATATATATATATATGCGTGCGTATATATATATATATATGTGTACGTATGTGTGTGCATGTATACGTATATATCTATATCTATATATATATATGTGACGTACGTGTTCATCAGGTATCATAGAGGGGACTACTTTTCTTTTGGCGGGTAGCTGGTAAAGCTTGCCACCGGCAGCAGCAACAGCAGCAGGCGAGAGATGTAGCAGGGAGGGGAGAGAGCAGGTGAAGCCGATAAAGCCGTGGCATTGTCGATCAAGTCTGTCCCTTTTTTTCTCAAATTCCCGCGCTCGGTTCAGCGCAGGGAGGTCTGTGCACAGGCCCTGCATGTGCCGCTGCAGCTGCAACAGAAATTGCTGCCTCTGCGCCTCGTCCTCGGCCGCTGTCGGGACGTCCACCTGCTGCTCCATGATCGCCGCTGCTGCAGGTGTGTAGCTCAGCTCAATTTTAAGGGAGTTCACAAAATAGCCAGACAGCTCCGCCGGCAGCGCCTCAGCAGGAGATGGAGAAGCACCAGTTGAAGAAGGAGGAGAGTCGGAAGAACAGGCAGAGGACGCCGCTGCGGAGGCAGCAGCAGCAGGAGCAGCACCCTGCCCCGCAGCAGAGGCATCAGCGCGACGTGCTCCACGAGCGCCACCGCGAGACGCAGTCGTAATGCCTGCGGCTGCAATGGCGTCGACAGCAGCAGAGGCAGCAGCAACAGGGGAGGAAGTAGCAACCGGCGAGGAACCAGCAGCAGGGGACGAAAGCGCAGCAGGGGAAGAAGGAGCAGCAGGGGAAGAAGCAGTAGTAGCAGCTGGCGTAGCAGTGTTCGAGAAACCAGCAGGACGGGACGGAGTTTTCTTCTCCGTCGCAGGAGGCGGAGGATAACCGAGGAGCACAAGAGTAGTTGGCCCTGCCTTTTCGGCGGCTTCTACGGCAGCGCGTATAGCTGCTAAACTTTCTGCTTCCTTAACAACATCCCTTCGGTCGTGAGAGAATATGTGAGGGGGAAGTAAATAGGAGCGGCGACTATAACTAGACACTGCTGCTGCTGCTTCTTCCTCTTCCTTCTCTTCTTTCCCAGACCGCCCTTCTTCTCCTTTTTGGCCGCTCACAGCAAATGTTTCCACCCTTTCATTTCTTTCCTTATGAGAAGTGTTTCTTTCCTTCCCTTCGCTTCCGCTGCTGCTGCTGCTGTCGCTGCCCGTCTCGGCCTCTCTACAGACGGCCGCGGCCTCTATCTCCTCACGCTGGCCAGACCACTGTTCATTTGCTGCCGTTGCTGCTGCTCTTCCGCCCTCTTCTTCTTCTTCTGCTCCTCGTCCTCTCCCAGCAGCTGTCGCCGCTGCTGCTGCTCCTGCTGCTGCAGCTGCTGGTGGCGCAGAAGCTGAGCGTGTCTGCTGTTGTTGCTGCAGCGCCGGCCGATGAGCGTAACCGAGGACCTCCATATGCAGCACTTCTTTGTAAAAACGAACCATTTTCTCTAAATTCTTCACCCGCAGTCGAACATGCAGAAGCTTGCGTACCGGCTCTTTCCCTTCTTCTTTCTCTTCTTGTTTTTCTTCCTCGGCTCTCTGTCCGCCGCTTTTGTGTATTCTCAAACTTTCGGCGTCTCCTCCTCCTCCTGTATTTGTTTCTTCGATGCGTGCCGCAGCAGCAGAAGTCCTTCCTTCGTCTGCTGCTTCAAAGGCCACTGTTCCTACACGCGCAGTTCTTTTCTGCCCGTCAGCATTGCATCTCTTCGCTGCTGCTGCTGTTGCTTGTCGGGACTGCTGCTGCTGCAGCTGGTGTGCTGTTGAGGCTGTCGCTGGTGCTCTAGGCGCTGCAGGTGCTTGTTGAAAAAACGTTGCCTTCAAGGCAGCTCTTCTCCCTGCCACTGCCGCTGTTGTTTCTGCTACTGTTCGCATTCCTGCTCTTGCCGCAGCTGCTACAGAAAATGTGCCTCTTTGTTTCTCTGCCGCAGCTGCAGCACGGCTCTCGCAGATGGCCGAGAGGCTGTATCTTGGCGCTGCTGCAGCCGCAGTCGTACGACCGGCAGCAACGCCAGCTCCGCAGTTGCCAGCAAAAGCAGAACCAGCACGGTCGGCAGCAGCAGCTGCAGCAAGAGCAGAGCAGGAGAGGGAGGCAAAAGGAGGGGCCAAATAAGCAGCAACAGCAGCAGAGACAGCAGCAGCGGCTGCTGGAGGAAACGTACTGAGCTTATCTGAGGCGTGGACCGCACTCCATACTGCTGCTGCTTCAAGTGGCCTACGACCGTCACCACTCCCACCCCATGCTATTGTTCCTGCAGGTCGACTGCGTCGTATACTAGGAGAAGCTGCTTTGTTGCAAATTTGAAAATATACTGGCGCTGCTGCGCCTGGGGTTCTTTCTCCTTCACTTACGCAGAGCCACGGACTCGCGTTTCTCTCTGTGTTGCAGCTGCTTCTGCCTTTGCAGCTCTGCTGCTGACCTGCGCTGTCTCTCCTGCGGTTGCTGCTTAGCCCCCACGCTGCTGTAGTGGATCCGCTGCTGCACCTGCGGCCGTGTCCCAAGACGCTGCTGCTGCAGGTGCACACGCCAGCGATAAAGAGAAAAAGGAGACTAAAAGGTCGCTCTCTCCGGCGAGGGAACTGTGCTACAGAAGAAAAAATATTCCCTCTGCAACTGCTGCTGCGGCTGCACCCGTCGCCGTCGCCGCTGGACCTGCTGCTGCTGCTGCACCCGTCCTTGCTGCCGCTGGAGCTGCTGCTGCTGCAGCACCGTAGCGCCGTGTTACTCTCGCGCTTGAGACTACTGCTGCACTTTCCCACGTTTTGTTCAGCAGCACCGGCTGCGTGTTTTCCTTTTATCTCATGCAGAGCAGCAGCAGCAGCAGGCCACTGCCTCCTCGTGCTATCCCCAAGTGGCTCCTGCTGCTGCTGCTTCTTCTCCTGGGACCGTAACAACAGCTGCTTGCTGCCTACGTGGAAGCATTGCTGCTGTTGCTGACATTCCTTCCACCCTGATTGTTGCTGCTCCTGCTGCTCCGGCGTCTGTGACGGCTGCTGGTGGCGACGTTGGGGCTTTTGCAGCTGCTGGTGTGATTCTTCGCCAGAGGCTCTTCTTCGCGGTCGCTGCTGAGCGCCGAACGGAGGGAGGTGGTGTTGTTGAGCCTCGTGCTGCGAGGCGGAGACTGCCTGTTGCTGCTGTAAACATAGGAGACTCTGCGGCTGCATATCGCAAAAATCACAGTGCTGCTCACGCAGAGAAGTCTGCAGCTCTTGGTGTTCAAAACGAAAAGCCAGAAGTCTGCCTCTTACACTGGCTTGCTGGACAGCTGCAGCGGGTTGCTGCTGCCCACAACGCAGTCCGCTTACGCTTTTCCGCTGCTGCTCCTGCTGTCTTCGGCTTCGCCCAACGCTCGGCTTTTCAAAAATTTGTTGCTGCTGCTTTTCTTCTGAGAGAGAGAGTCGTCGCGGACGTGTTCTACGCAGCGGACCCCCCTGCTGCTGGTGCCGTTGCTGCAGCTTGTTTTGCTGCTGCGGATTCTGCTGCTGCTGCTGTCGCAAGGGGGAGAAGCCGAGACGCCCTAGGTGCAGCAGCAAACTTTGCTGCTCACGCTGCTGCTGCTGCTCCCGCACCCGTGGCTGCTCCTGCAGCTTCTGGATTTGGTGCCGCTCCCGCTTGAAGACTTGCTGCTGCTGGTGGACTCGCCGCTGCTGCTGCTGTGCGCCCTGCTGCTGCTGCTGCAGCACACGGAGGTGAGACACGTGTTGCGCGTGAGGCTGCGATAGTTCCCTCAGCGCTTTTGTTGCACGGGCTGGCTTGACGCCAAGGGAGGCAGAAAAGAGGAAGAACAGAAGGAGAACAAAGAAAGTCCACTTTTCCATCTGGGGAAAAGGACGCAGCAAATTCCCTTTACCAGGCCACCTAGAGAGATGAAGGAAACCGCCCGCCAGGGTGTCGTACGCGAAAGAAAAGATAAAGGAAAAGGCAGAGGAAAAGCTGATAGAGAAGAAGCGGAAGAAAGATATGGAGAGACGGAGGAGAGGAGAAAGCAGAGGAAAAAGTCAGAGAAAGGGAAGACGGGAACGTGGAAAAGGGAAAAGAAGTAAAAAGACGATGACGGAGAAGAAGAAGAAGAAGAAGAAAAGGATGGGGCTGAACAAGAAGGGCAAGACGAAAGCGGAAAAGGAGAAGAAAAAGGACGTTGTCAGAAGAAGAAAAAAGGAGCGGGAGGCGAAGACAGAACGAAGAAATACAGAAGAAGCTGAAAGAGCTTACAGAAAGATTCTTAGTGAAAAGAAGGGGCAAAAATCCCCAGGAGGAAGAAACAAAAGGAGACAACAGAGCAAATAATAAAGTCAGTGAAAGGGAGAGAAGGAAGCAGCACGATGGTAGCACGCAGAAGAAGCGAACCAAGGACGACACGGACAGCTAAGTGCCCCAGTTGTATACAACCATCCCACGCGGAGAAAAAGGAAACGGAACCTAAAGAGAAAAGGAGGGGAAAAGGAGCGAAAAAAGGGAAAACGGAGAAAAAAGGAAATCCCCGTTTTCAGAAGAGGAGGCCCAGAAGAGAAAAAAGAAGAACCACCACCTTCTGTTGAGAGAGAGTGTAAAAAGCTGCAGCCCCACAAATGCAGCAGCGGCAGCAGGAGCAGTAGCAGCAGCAGCAATAGCAACGGCAGCGGCAGCAGTAGTCGCAGTAATAGCAGGAGAAGCAATAGCAGCAGCAGCAACAGCAGTTGTAGTAGCAGCAGCAGCAGTTGTAGTAACAGTAGCGGCAGCAGCAATAGCAACAGCAGCAGCAACAGTCGTAGTACTAGCAGGAGCAGCAGTAGCAACAGCGGCAACAGCAGTTGTAGTAGTAGTAGCAGCAGCAATGGCTACAACAGCGGGAGTTGTCGCAACAGCACCACCAGCAACAGCAGCAGTCGCAGACGGCAGCAACAGCAAGAACTTTCCTGCTGAACCCGGTACGCTGCCGTCGCTGCCTTCTCTGCTATATCCGCAGGAACAGAAATGGCGGCGGTAGCGGAGCAGAACTTTCTTACGCAGGATCAAGTAGCAAAGATGAAAGAGTTCGCCTGTGGCCCTCTTGCTGCTGCTGCTACTTCTGTCTTTGCTGCTTTAGGCGTCCCTGCTGCTACTGCTGTTCTGGGAGCTTTTGCTGCTGCTGCTGGTGCCGCATCAGGCGGCGGTCGTGCTGCTGCTGCTGCCGCCCTGGACGACCTATGGCTGCTCCTGGTTTTTCAGGTGCGTCTGCTGCGAACTTTGCTGCTGAGGTGGACGCTTGTGTTGCTGCTGCTGCATGCGCAACGCTACTACTGCTGCCGCTGCTGAACATGCGGCTGAAAATGCTGTCGGAGTCTTTTCTCCACCGGCCGCTGACAACATTCAAAAATTTCCTTCAATAAAACAAAATCTGCTGCAGCCGTTTGGGAGAACCAAAAGCAGGTGAGTAACCTCCTGCTGCTAAGGCCGCGCTGTTAAGGCCGCGCTGTTGAGACCGTGCTGCTGAGGCGGCAGTGCTGAGAGGCAGCAGCTCCTGCTGCTACAAAGCTGCTGCTGCTGCTTCTTCTCCAGGCGGCTGGGCTGCTGCCGCTGCTGCCGCTGCTGTTGTTGCTGCTGCGCGCGGGTCGTTTTTCTGGAGAAAAATGTGGGGAGGAGGAAGGCCGAGGAGCAAGAGCTTGACAAGACAGCAAGGACGATTCGTTGAGGTGCAGGCGTGACTGGCTTTTTTTAATCTTCAGGTGCATACGGCAGCAGCAGCAGCAGACGCAGTAGAAGAAGAAGGAGCGGAGCAATTCTTTTCCGCTCGCAGCTGCGGCAGGGTGGAGGATCTGCCGCAGGTCGAACTTTTTTTCTGTCGAAGGCAGAAAGAGTTGCGGGAAAGAGAGAAAGAGAGAAAAGATGGAGAGGGAAGGAGGCAGCGGTGGAGAGACAAGAGAGAAGAAAGAAGCAAAGTGGACACGAAAAGAAAAGGTAGAGGGAAGACCAGATTCCAAAAGTGAAAAAGAAGCTAGCAGAGGTAAGGAGGAGGGGAAGAAGAAGAAGAAAGAAAAGAAAAAACGGAGGACGGAAGAGATGTGGAGTAGGACAAAGTTCGAAAAAGGACAGGCTGCAAAGTAAGAAAACGGAGGAGGAGAGACAGAGACGAGGGTTAGACCGAGGAAGAAGAAGAAGAAAAACAGACGCACAGAGGCGCGCCTGAAGACGAGAGCGAATCAAAAATAAAAAAAGGAGACATGAAGAAGAAATACGAGGATATGGTGCGGCGAAGGGAGACTCGCGAGAAGAGCGTTCGAGCCAACGACAGAACGAAGAAGAAGAAAAACGGAGAGAAGGGGAATAGGGGAGGGACACCGGAGGTTTGGCGAAAATGAGAACTCGAAGGAAAACACGGGCTGCAGGCGGGGAAAGTAGAAGAGGAAGACACAAAGAGGAAAGACAAGTGAAGGAATGGGAGAGGAAATCGAACACGACCGAAGGACTGCCACAAAAGAGAAGAGAGAGGGACATATGGAAGAGAGTGGGAGCGCGAGTAGAGGCAGAGCACACAGAGAGGAGGGGCGGAGAAGAGACGAAGAAAACGAATTCCTCAGGGAGAAGAAAAAGGAAGGAACGAAGAAGAAAGTGGAGGAGAAAGCAAGAAGCGAAGGAAAACGAGATAACGAGCAAGCATGGGCGAAAAAGGGGAAAAGGAACACGGGAAGGAAGAGGAAGGGAAGGGAGAAGGGATGCAGGAAGAAAAGGGAGAAGAAAGTCGAAAAGAAAAAGAACGGAGGAGACGAGAGGAACAGGAAGAAGAAGAAAAGAAGAGAGTGGTCCGTGCAAGTGAAGGAAGTAGATTGCAGACGGCGGGAAACGGACAGAAAGAAGAAGTAGCAGAAAAGGAGAGAATAGAGAAGGACGAGATGGAGAAGATCGAAAAAAAAAGGAACTGGACAAAAAGGAAGCGACTACACGAGAAAACCTCGAAGAAGAGGAAGGTGAAATCAAAAGGGCAGGGAAGAAGAGAAAATGGGTAAAGCGCAAGCAAGCGAACAAGAAAGCAGCTTCGCCTCTTCTTGATAGCCCTGTTGCTCGCTGGAGCGATATAAATGGAGAACAGTGTAGCAAAAACGATGAACGAACCAAAGGCGACGAAAACATAAAGAATGGACAGTGCCGCATACAAACGCGACGCAAATGTATATCTATCTATCTATATATATATGTACATGTTGCTTACTACGCATGCGTAGACATGCAGATGCACATACACGAGAATATATATATATATATACACACGCATACGTACAGTGCCGCATATATACGATACGAACATATATATATATATATATATGTATACTTTGCTTAGTATGCATGCATAGACATGCACACGCACATACACGAAAATATATATATATATATATATATATGTATACGTACTATGCACGTATACGTGTATATATATATATAACCATATACATATATATATATATATATGTCGATGTGGAGGTATGTAGATACCCACACATATATGTATATATATAGTTATATATGAATATGTATCTGGATGTGGAGACCTGCGTGGATATTTACACAAGTAAGACACCTGGGTCTGCACACACATAAGCACTTCTAGACAGACACATACAGACAAGGTTCACTGTGCATCTATGCTTCGGCTACAAAATACTCTCTCTCTCTCTATATATATATGTATACATACACATGTATATAGATATAGATAAACATATATATATATATTTTGAGAGAGAGATAAACAAGGAGACGTAGAGACGGAAGCACGCGAATGTTCAGCTTGTAACCGAAAAAAAATACACAGATAAGAGTGTAGTAGACACACTTTCTTCCTTTCTCTCTTCCTCTGAACTCTGCATTCGTTCGCCTCTGTGTGTGTGTGTGTGTGTGAACCCCCCCTCCTCACTTTACACATTCCCAGCTATTTCTACTTGTGTATTTATACATACGTATACGTGTGTGTACTATACACAGACACAGGTAACTGCGGGGCGGCTAAGTGAGGAAATCTATCAGTCTTTCTCAGTCTACATGCATAAATATCCTGATATACGTTTTTATGCAAAGATTCAACCGGCTGGTGTGCGTATAAAAAGACACGCATACGTGTATACACACGTATACACACACACACACACACTTTCACACACGTATAGACACGTACACAGGCGTAAGCGTAGATACACATAAGTATACATACATACACATACGTATACATACACGCACGCACAAATACTTACATAATTCTGAATGTATACGTATACATATATACATACATACATACGCGTCTATACGTTGACGTACACACGTACGTACACACGCACACACACACACACACACACGCACACACACACACACACACAAGCGTATACCTTCACACATGAGTAATAAGTACGCACGTACACATAGACGCACACACGTACACAGGCGTTCGCGTCCTAGGTATGTGAAATGTGTGTGTACATACCTACACGTACATCTATATTTTTGCACAAGTGTACTGACCATAGTACGTTGACATGTACCGGAATTGGGGCTGTGTAAAGAGATACGCACGCACATGTAAAAATCCGTACGGAAGTGCATATTTGCATACGTGAATATATATATATACATATATGTACATGTATATATGCCTATGCAAATAGGTGTAGCGTATATAATATTTATATATCTATACACGGGCGGAACAACGCTTTTGCGCGCGCGCGTGTATGAACGTCGTTCCACACACGTTAACGAAAAGAAATTGAGCTCCTATACAACTTTAAAGCCCCGCTAGCTCCAGCTCCGTGCCATGAGGCGGAAGTCCAGGTGAAGAGAAACTGCCAAAAGACGCGGACACACATACGACCCCCGATGAAGCTGTCTAGGTGTGGCGACTCCGGGGGCACCGTAAATGAAATTTTTTTCTGTCTGGCTCTCACGCGCAGATGTCTTTCTCTACGCGCAATGTATTCAACCGTAGAGAAGCAAGAGTTAATAGATGTATGTGTCTTGAACTTGTGCTGAAATGACGATGTGGAAGCCCTACGTACCTTCAGAAGAGACTGCGCCGGAAAGTGTCATCCGTAGATGAACCGTGAGGAAGGCGTCAGCTGAACTTGCGGGACGCGGCGGAGAAAAAAAGAGTAAGACGGAGATACAGGGGGCAAAAAAGGAGGGGAAAAAATGGGACATACACGTGGACCTCTACAATTAAATATTTGTCGGGCAGTCAATAGTGAAAGAGAACCGGCAGCAGTGGCATTCGCCTTCCGTGTTGGACCTTCATCACACGTGAATCCCTGCAAATACGCGTCTGCCTGCAGTAATAATTTTCAAAGGTTTCCGTAGGAACGCATGTATATGGTAGACTGTTCCCCCTTTACCCGGCCAAACACAGAGGCGACCAGACCCGCTGGTATGTGAGATCATCTATTCTCGAATCCGCAGATATCACTGGGGTGTGAAGTTGACAGAAATGAGAAACTGTGGGCTGTTTTTCGTAGAGTTGAGTTTTTGCACGCGAGACATCTCCGAACAAAGCACCGTGTCAACGTTTCTCAGATACTGACAACGCGCGCGCAACTCAAGAGCGTGTGCAGATATCACAGTCAGAGGTGGGATGGAACTTGGTGATTTTCTGTTTGCTCACACTCTCGCAGATGTGTTGAATAGCGAGAATAATACGCATTAATACGTGCCTGGGGAAGTACTGGGATGAACACGTTTTCCCTGCTGTGGTATCGACACTGGGGGACACAGGAATGCGCAGGTGACGTCCTTTCTTCCTTGGTCGAGGTGTACGTACACCCGGCAACGCCGCGGCATCCGCGGCTTTCAAGGGGCTTACGCAGGAAAGAAAAACCTTTCCTGCGCGCTGGTGGACTTCCATGTTTACATTGTTGGAGCTCGTTCCTACGCGGTGTCCTACTGGTAGTGTCCTGCGGGCGTATTTCTTCCTTCTTTACGACGAAAAATCTACCTTTGCGGGCGATAATATGTACGTGCTATACGTACACGTGTATGTACACATTCGTGTATATGGTGAGCGCATCCTTCCGAGCTGGATGTCCGCACCTGACAGACCTCACTTTCTGCAGTGGGCTTTCAGGAACTGGAGTGACGCTCGCAGGTGGCCGAATTTTAACGGCTTGAAGCAGTTTCTTTAGTCTATCTGTTTGTCTCTCATTTGGTACCTCTCAGAGCCATAGATGAAATCTGCGCCTGTCCTACATTCCATCTTCACTCGTCTTCAATGACCTTCTTTGGTCACGACGTCTTGTACTTTTTGTGGATAAGTCCATTACATGTGAAACAGTTTTCGTGCACGACAAAAATAAGGGGAATCACGCGAATTGAGTTGCCAGGATACGCCCTGCTTGGCCTCCGTTCAAGTTCACCTTCAACCGGTGAACACGTGCGATATTTGTTCTATCTTCGGGAGTGTGCACACGCGGCGTCACACGCAGCAAAGTGAAAATTACAGAACGAAGGCATATTGTTCAAACATCGACAACTATTGTCCGTTATCTTTCCTTTTGTCAGGGAAATCGGACGGTGTTTGAAGATTTTCTTGGAGGCACCGTCAGGCCTGTATATTTTGTACAAGATCGGCCGGAGTCAAGGACTGGACTTTCACACTTTTCCTCCATAAACTGCGCACATCCATATGCATCCGACATTCCATGCGCGACACAGAAAGTTGTTCCCCTCCACGCAGATGGCTCTGCACACGCCTCTGCGCAGTTTCGCAACGGATAAGTAGGCACTTGTCCTTACGTCAAAAGGAACAAAATCTCGCACGTCTCTGGAATAGTGAACGGATTTTCAGAGGGCAAGACACACACTAAATTGCACAGACGGGCACATACATCATGTCTCTAGACAGAACGCACAGAAACACACACACAGGCTTCGTATACATCTGTATACTCATATAACGTATGACCGTCTACACACATTATGTAGTTCTACACACATTTACCTATACACACACACATTATCAATGTTTGTATATGGTGCTCACATTACTTTTCGGTAGACACTTTCTCGGTTCCACAGTGTACATGCGGTTGAAGGCGCGTCAAAATTTTTTCCTGCGGCTACCCGTGCATGCACCGCGCGGTGTGCACGGCGACGCCTGCAGCGTAGTGCGGGTCTACGATCCCTTATTTTCCGCTTTTCTTCCTTCCGGTATTGCTTTCCGAATTCTCACCGCGATGGAGGCTTCGTTTCTCGCGTGAGAAGCAGGTCTTGGAGGCAACTTCACGGCACAGGAGATGACGTCTCCTCTTTCGTCGGCCGCCTTGGGACGCGTTGGGATACATGTAGGAACAAATATGGTTCCGCATGTGCTTTTAAGAGACACACATTATCCGTGGGTATGTCTGGCATGTACATCCTCTACGTAAGTCTAACGCCGTACAGATGCATGTAGGCATATCGTAGGTGACTCGCGAGGATAAAGAATAAGCGTATCTTCTGTTTACGCAATAAATACAGTCGCACCGAATAGAGCAAGAGTCGCTGCACAACTATTGCGTCAGTTGTTTACGCAGTAAATATAGTCGCACCGAATAGAGCAAGAGTCGCTGCACAACTACTGCGTCAGGTTTGGCGTGTTCCTTTGTTCCGGCTTCCAGCTTCTGGCAAAGTGCGCAATACACTGCGGCACCACATACATTTCACCAGTGACTTCCATCCCCAGTAGCCAGGCAAGTAGTAGCACGTGCGCGAAGATCGCACAAAGGTAGCGAACATGCGACCGACGTATGTGTATACGTGTCACTGCTTTGCCTCTCCACATGCCCGGTAAGGTACCTGCGCCGCCGTTTTTTCGTCAGAAGAAGAGGCGGGCCCTGACGCAGATAAGAGACTTCTGCCGGTCTCGTACACTTTTTCTCCTTGTCTGCAGGTCACAAGGGTACCTTTTTATTCACAGTCGTGTAAATCTATGTGTACGTATTGCGGACGTGCCTTCTCAGCCGAGCTGACTAGTTAGACTTATGTATGTGTACACGTCTACTTTTGTAATGTGTCTCGGCCACTAGATACACGTATGCATACGTATATTTTCCACTCTACAAAAACAGGGTATGTCTTTTTCACAAGGACAAACAAGTGAATATCTTTCCGTCTCTCTCTCTCTCTCCACACATATGTGCTCTCACACGTAAAATGACATTAACGTATTTCGAAACATACGTTTAAGCTGACAAATGTACTTACGCACGTGTGTGAGCGAATATTTAGGGAAAGATTGAAGAACCTCAGGAACGAGACTGCCGAAATGTGACCCTCCTGTCCTGTCGCCACCGGCTTCCTTGGACGCGTGGGATCCATAGGCGTGCATACATACATGCGTGTACGCTTGCTACATACATTTATTACGTGTATATTTTTGCGCGTTTTCATCTGTATTTGCATTCCGTGCATATATTTTTGTCTGTACGTGCACACCTTTGTGTGAACACAGAATAGAAAACCACGCCCACGTGCGCCTATGCTCACATCTATAATATGTACACATGTGTCTGTATGTGCTCCACAAATCGAGTCACACTCTCGCAGTCTATGTGCGTGTGAAGCGCAACTCCTATACATGTCTTTAGACGTATTTGTATTAGTTGTGTCCGTGAATGCGTACGTGTATGTTTTGCATGAACACATCAATTCCCCCGTATTGCCTGGGAATTCGGCCTTCTCTTTATATTTTTTCGCATAACCTCCGGCGCAGAAGGTTCCAAAAATGGCATTGCTGCAGGCCACGTCGTTGCCGACAGCAGCTCCCTGCTCCCCTCCTGGTGATTCTACTTCTTCTTCTTATTCTTCGTCTTCTTCTTCCCCTTCATCTTCTTTGTCTTGTCCTTCGTCTTCTGCGCCTTCTTCATTTTGGAAGCGCGGGCTTTGTTGGCTTTGTTCTTCCGCCGGACCTTCTCCTCCCATCTCCTCGACGTACGCTTTATCGTCCTCCTCCTCTTCCTCAGCTGCTGTTGCTGGAGCCCGGACGGCAGCAGCCGACGCCAAAAAAGGTGTAGTAGGAGACGGCAGAGGTGCAGGATCCCCAGCGCGAACAAGACGCACATGTCAAAATCCACGCGCCAGTGGACAGTCAGAAACGGAAGAAAAAAGAAGAGAATATACGGATGAAAGCGCGAAGGCAGCCGCCTGTTCTTTTGACACCTTAGCCGGGGAGAGCCCAAGTTCAGAGACTCTCCTGAACGGTTCAGAGAACTCGAGCTACGTGGGACAGGCAGGCATGAGGGACGGAGGGAAATATTTTTTGACTCATATTACGGGGACTGCTTCTGCTGCTGAAGACTGCCCTCTACCTACAGTTTTCATGTGCCTGGTGCTGGCTCTGCTTCTTGCTGACGCGCTGCAGCAGCTGCGGAGGAGGAAACTTTCTCGCCTGCTCGCGAAAGTCGGCGCTGGTCTTCCTCACTGCCCGAGACTCCTCCTCCGTGCCGCATCTTGTCTCTCCTGGATCTGCGGTGTGCGCACACCCGGTGTCGCGGCTGCTGTTGCTCCTGTGCAGGAGCAGGCGGAGGAGGAACGGGAGCAGAAGATGGGGATGAAATCCCCACCAGCAACAGCAGAAGGGCGGGCAGTAGAGGAACAACGGAGAACACCCACTTGCACAGACCAGGCCGCAGGGGAAAGAGGTAGAACTGGAGAGCAGGTGGGAGAGAAAGGAAAAAACGAGAGAAGAGGAGGACGGGAAGAGGATCAGAAGGACGAGAAGGGAGCTTCGGTTGAAAGACAGGAATATCGCGCAGAAGCAGCAGCAGGAGCGGCAAGAGGCGAAGGGGACTCAGGAGGAAGGGAGGAACGGTCCACAGCGGGCGAGGAACAGCAGCAACAGGTGTCGCCAGCAGCGTCGACAGGAGCGGGAGAGAAAGGAGAAGACAGAAGCAGTGGAGAAGCAAACTTTTCAGAACCGCAGCAGCAGAAGAGATTGAACGACAGAGGGGCAGCGGAAGGAAGGGGAGGAGGAAGAGGAGGAGAAAGAGGAGGAGGAAGAGCAGGAGGGACGGCGGAAACCGCATGTTCTGCTGCTGCTCTTCGAAAGGAAATGGCTGTGTTGCTGCAAGCAAAGGCGGAAGCAAGCTCTTCGCTTTCTTCGGACTTCGTCTTTCACACCAAACTACAGCGGAAGATTAATCGCCTGCAGCAGCTGCTCGAAGCGCTGGAGGAGAAGGAAAAGGGCGAAGCCGGCAGCAGAGGCAGAAACGGCAAAGAAGCGGAAGGAGGAAGACCGGCGAACTCCGACGGATTCTTCGAAAAATTAGTCAAGCAGTGCACGCAGAAAGTGCTACAAATGATATGCTCCACCCTTCTTAAGGCAAGTTACCTACGCGTCACCACACGGGTGACTGAGAAGCAAGCTTTAAATACGCATATGTATATATATGTGTAAATGCATGTGCATATATATTTGCATATATGTATACATAGGTACGCACGAGTATATATATGCGTACGCATGTGTACATAAGTACGAGTATTTGCATATACTAAATATCTGTATCTACCTATGTATATCTCTATCTATATCTATCTATATCTATAAATGTATGTGAATACGTATGCGTGTGTATCTGGCAAAATATGTATGTGTGAGGGAGCTGCGCATGTGGCGAGAAAGTAAGAGAGGAGGGTCGTCAAGTTTCGGACGTCTCAGTGTGTGTGTGTGTGTCTCTTCTCTACACGCGTAACTGTGGAATTCTTGTTGCCCAAGTCCCCACACACGTCCACGTTACGGACACATACTGCCCATAGTAATAGGCCTGCGTGTATACATGGGTAGGTCATGTGCTTCGGGTGTGTATGTGTTTTGTCTCTATATAGAGCGAACGTACAGGTGTCCCGTTTGCTATCGAAGATATCTGTGTACGTACGCATGGTCGGTGGGCCTCCAGCGTCATACCTATTACACGTCAACACATGTGTGTCGGCCTTCAGCCGTAATATCCTTTACAGATACGTACGAGTTTCCAGGCGGAGCAAAAAAGGTCTGGCCTGTGCAGAACGAATGGCACCCAGCAGCTCCTGTGGCTCAGGCGACTTCCACTCCAGGAGGCACGTAATACATGCGCAGCGACGTGCATCTGCGAATCTGCGTATTATTAGCGTGTACGTATATATCTACATATATGTACATAAGTCCTATCTGGCACGTACGTATGTATGTATATATATATATATATATAAGTTGTTTGTGTATCGTGCACATATACGTACGTACGTTTGTGTCTTGTTTTCTGTCTGGATCTCTCACTAGACAAGACGACAGGTGGAAACGCAAACAAAGAGCACACGTGTTGAAGCCGTTGAATAGAAAGATAGGTCAGCTCTGGGGGCCCTCTCCTCGGACAGACTGGCACGCAGATGTGCCTGCGTGGTGAAGCGTGTAGGTAGACGTGCGAGTACACGTGTGCCTATGACATTCCCGTGTATATTGCTCTGATGTCGTGTGCATGCACAAATGCGTTTTTTCGTACGGTAGCCTATACGACACGTATATATGATACATACGTTTACATATATCTATGCGTATATGTGAATACATATATATGTTCATGAGTACACGCATGTAATAAGATTGGAAGACGGTATCTCTCTCTCTCTATATATATAGGAGGAGAGAGAGAGGAAAAGACAGACGACCCGTGCCACACCTGAACGTGGGAGTAGACGCTGATGTTCATAGCCTGGACGTATCGATGAATACGTCGACGACGCAGAGAGAGAGGGAGAGACGCCACTGTTTCTCTGCACCGATTGCTTTGTGATATTCACAGAAGAGGGTCCGGAGATTTCTTTCGCGCAGGTGAATCTGAGAATGACAAAGGCAGAAGAGGGGACCAGTCATGTCGCAAGCCATCTCCTTTACTGCACGGGACTGCAGCACTTCCCTGTTGCCGTCTGTACGTTCTTTTAGAAAATCTGTGTCTCTCTCTGTACGTATCATTATCCACACACACGTATACATATATATATGTATGCCTTTGGCGGATTCTTGATGGGAATTTGTCGAGGTGGTTGTTGTACGCCGGTGTTCACTCACCGAAGAAAAAGTGTAGGGAGTGAATAGGGGAAAAGGGAGCTTCTACTTGCTGATCGGCTGTCGGGGAAAGAACAGCTGTGCTTGCCCGCGTTCGCTGCTGCAGGCGTTGTTCTGCTATAGCTTTGTACGGGCGCTACAAATGCTGTACCTCCGAGGAGCCGAACTTCCTTACGAAAACAGAGAGGACGCAGAAGCCTGGCTGCTGCTGCCCGCACGTTTTTTCTGGCCCCTCACAACCGGTAAGTGTCCTTGTTTCTTGCTCAGCGGCTACTGCAGACGAAATGTCCACCACCTTGTTCAAGTCTCCGGCTGAACAACTTGGTCAGAGGACTGAGTGTCTCAGGAGTCGTTCGCAGACAAGTTAAGAAGTGTAGTATCCTTTCTCGAGAAACTTGAGAGAGAGTTCCGCGTTTACGGAAGCAGTACAGGGATTGTCTCTTCTCGATACGAAAGCCCATGGAAAAACGAGACAGGCTCCTATCTGTTCACAGCAGAGCGCACTCCAAGTAACGTGTCCGACAAAATGGACCGAAGACACGCGTGCCCTGCACTGCGTCAGCTGTGGACATATTTGCAATGAGGGTGTGTACGAGCACACGGTGTATGGCGGGGTGACGACCACGTCTTAACAGAATGAGGAACACACTTATAGTCTTTTTCCTTCCACGCAGACACACAGGGACGCACACACGTACACTCGCACATACAGGTGGAGACTAGGGGATTTGTGATATAGGGGTGTATCTATTTACACACAAACGCAGTGCATAGTTGCTGTA
Organism: Sarcocystis neurona; assembly: GCA_000727475.1. Classification (NCBI taxonomy): domain Eukaryota; phylum Apicomplexa; class Conoidasida; order Eucoccidiorida; family Sarcocystidae; genus Sarcocystis; species Sarcocystis neurona. The sequence continues at coordinate 1,025,686 of KL647297.1, forward strand.
CGGTGAGTTTTTCTTCTGCCTCCTTCCTTAGGCCATCTAGTAGAATATAGTGTTATTCAGAGGGTGCGCTGAATCCCAACGCCGCCGTCACTGCATTCCTCGTCATTGTACGTTTTCTGCTCACCTTTCGATTCGCCGCGTTTTTGCAAAAAAGCTGGATGTGTCCCTCTGTTTCAAGGTTACCTTCTTGCATGCCTTTACTTGAGCACAAAAGCGACTGCGCTACTCTTTTTTCTGTGCTGCCGGGGATTGACTACAGCTGTAAACCACTGCGTCTGGCTACTTTCCATCACCAAGTTGCTTAGTGTTAGTGACATGTCTTCTGGATCTACAGTCCCTCTGTAGGCGGTGCTCCGCGTGTCTATATTGTCCGTTTGTAGCTGTGCGTGGATGCACACGCGCCCCTTGTGACGTTGATGTGTGTGTGACTCAGCGTTGTCTAGAGCCGCTAATGTAACCCCTCTGCTGATAGGGTGCCTGTACCTGCCTGTACGCAGAGGTAATCAGCGACCCCATGCTTTTTCCATTTTTTTGCTAAGGGACTCCCCGACTGAGTCTGCTCAGATGTGTACGTGACTTTTCATATATGTTAGCATGAGCCGTGCATATTTGTTTACCCCTGCTGCTGGATTTCCCGGCTGAGTGTGCTCAGATGTGTACATCACTGTCCTTATATGCCAGCACATCAGCCGTGCAGATCTGTTTACCCCTAGCGGTCCAGTCTGTCTGGGAGAGACTGCCTGCTGCGATTTCCTGCGTCGGTAGGTCGTGCAGTTTGCTTTGCCGTTTTCGAAGTGCTGGGAATCCACTCTGAGTAGACCTTCCAGGCCTTTCTATTTCTCACCGTGTGAGTAATGGTGCGTTTCTTTATGTGCTTTTCGGTTCTGTCTGCCCCAGCGGGTGCAACTACAGTTCGTTTCGGCTTCTGGTTTTCGCTCCTAACGGCAAGACTTGCACTGGATTTCGTCTACCACAGTTGCTCCTTTAGAGCGACTGCCTGACTGTCCCACTGACTTCTTGGCTGAAAGTTCAATTTGGACACCGCAAAGATCTCTACGTGACAAAGGCAGAACTTGTCCGGCCATCAGGCTTTGCAGATGAGAAAAACCTTCTAAGTTATGTTCGTCTTGTAGTGTCTCCAGCGTTGCGAATAAGTCTTGATTACAACAGTTAATGGAGCAAGGAGCTTTGCTTTCGGCAGAAAAAGGTATCCGCCACGTTGTTCACCTGTAGACATTTTCACTGTGTTGAAAGGGGGAAAGCGTGCTCCTGCCACGATTCGTACGACCACCCGCTGCTGCCCTTATTCGCCGCACTGTTGCCGACGCTTCTGCCGGAGAGTACCGCGGGGTATTCTCTTTTAGAAAAGTCAGGTTTCGGTGGTTGCTGAAGACTTCAACGAGTCGAGCTAGAGCTGGCCTTGAAATGTGAGTTCCATTCGATAAGATCTAGTTTTCTTTGTCAGGCCTGCCTGTTATTCATTTCGTCTGCTGACACGCAACACGTGTAATACAGGGAAACGGGGACGTCACAATGTAGACTCATTCACAGCTGCACGTGTGGGATACATGCCGTACACCTGGATGTGTCGCTCCAGTACATGAGCACGGGCTTCCTGAGTACTGTTCTGCATATGCCGTGTTGGCTGTTAGGGTGTTTTACAGGAGAGGTACTCCTTTGTATAGTGCGATGTTCTCGGTGACTCGTGTAAATGCATGTTTGTGCCATGTAAACCTTGGCTCCGCCGAGCTGTGCCTGCACTCGCGTATGCATCAAGCCTTCCGCACGATGTGAGGTCTTTGCGTTCATGTGTGAAAGGTGCATTCACGTCTGCACTCGCCACTGAAATTTTACGGTATTTGTATTCGTACACGGGGAAGAGTGTTGCGCGGTAAAGTATTTATAAACGATTATCTGCATGTGCTTTCAAATCTTATTAATTCACACAACACGTTCAACGCCAGTCTTTGTGGTAGGGGCTCCGCGGTAGTCGTTGCGCGCCGTATTTTCCTCACATACATCTTTGCGAACGTAAACGCCGTGTACCGCCACTTCTACGCATGTTTATGTAGGCACTTTTATAAAAACGAAATTCGTGAAAGTCGCTGATAATGCTCTGAGAATGGTAGGTCCACTTTTGGACCGCAAACAGTCCAAGCGTCCATTAAAAAAATATGTCTCTCCTTCGTCCTATATTAACATGGGTAGATACAGGTAAAGAGTAATGGGGGCTGAGAAATTCATCTTTCGCATGTCGCTCAGAAAGAAGGACGGGTCAGTGATAGCACTGTGGTATAAAAATAATGGTACACACTCGTACACGATTGCTGCGGTGGCGTGAACAATGCGTCCGCACCACTAGACATAATTATGCCTCAGTGCCACGCGATGAGACCACTGCTTCTGCAGCCTGAATATACACACACATATGTGTATATATAGAGAGAGACCAAAATATGTTTTCCCAACGGAATGTGTGTAATAGGTGGGGCGTGGACGCTGCATTTCTGCATTTTTGGCTTTTATACGGTATTTGCACGTCTACAGAGGAGGTGTCCGACTGGGACATACGTGAGTGAAAAAGGGCGGTGCAGTGTTAAGAGACAGTCTCATGAATTCTGGAAACAGTGTGTAAAACTAAGCATTCATTGGATCCGCTCCACTGTCCTCAGGGCGTTACTGCCTAGTGGGTATTCTCTACACGAAGGAAGCACCTTGGAACAAATCATTCAAAGACACCCTCCCCAAAAGAGAAACAAGCTTCCTGGCTAACTTCGTTTTGTGCAGTGAGCGTCCCAATCTGCACTTCAAAAAGGCACGCATGCATGATACACAAGCGTATGAAGCTCTACGTCGAGTGCTGGCTTGATTTCTCAAAGAAAAGATGAAACTGCCCACTCAAGTGATGCGCTGCCCTACAGTAAATATTCGAGCCACGTCGATGTGTGCCTCGCAGATGGTGGGTTTTTACGTACAGGCTTGTCGAATAGTGGTACTTGTGTCGTATACCTCTACGCTAATACGGGTTGCTCACGTATCTAGCGTTTACGTATGAAGTGCCCGGCCTTCGCGCCAGGCCGTGCAGCGCTGGGTACCACGAAAACTCTATTGGAACGTGCAACTGAAGTGATGACACATACATGGTCCGCCGACATGCCTGCGTGCGCACAGGCTCAAGCTTGTTAAACCTGCAGCTGTACGAAGGTAACGTATCTCTTCCCCGCCATACTTCTCCCCACGCACGAGAAATACATTTTTGTCCTTGTGTCCCTCCTTTCTCTGTAGTGAACAGCGAGGGGACAGTTGACGAGACAAACGGCTGCCAAGATGCTCCCCCAACAACACAGATGTACACTGACAACCTCTCGACTTATTTAGGAAGCCCTTCGAGCTCACAGTGTGTAAGCATATAAGGGAACTGAAATATCTGGCACTTAAGAAGACCTGGAAAAAGCACCTCAATTCTCTCTGCCCATCTCAGCTGATCACGTTCTGGCTACGTGGAGCGACAGCCACGTTCAGGCCGGCTAATTCGAAAGGCGTAGTAACTAGTGCCTCGACGCGTGCATTAGCTGTCACTGCACGTGAAGACACTCTTCTAGTATTCTGTGAGAAAAGTGCATGAATAGTTGCCACTCAACTTAGTCCAGCATATTGGAGAGCGTGGACGTGGCACTCGAGAGTAACACTGCTATTCTTGAACTCCCTGATGCATCTACATTTGCTACAAGACCGCGACGCCCTAGATAACTGAATACGAACTTCAATTTCGGTTTATAATTTCTGTCGTGCTCCAGAATCACTTGGGCCGCACCGTAGGCCAGCGGGGAACTGCAGTACGATTCCTTGAGCTGTCTGCGTAGCAAGTTGTGTAGTCTACCAGTCACTTAGCTGTGCTAATTTCGGCGTCGCAGTGCTGAGCTCGGAGCTCACCATGTCTTCACGGTAACTTTTAAGTCGACACCGGCGTACACGGCTAATGCAAGGCGGGTATCCACTAACACGTACCTTTTCGCCGGAATTACTGCAGCTGCGCTTGTAGTGCCGGAGGTTATCGTTGGCAGTACGTGCTGCATTTCCGAGTGTTCTGTGAGGTTTTGTGGGGGTTCGAGACGAGGGCGAGTGCGTGTGAAATCTCATTTGCAGTCGCCATCCCGGGCCGTGTTATAGTACAGGATTTCCGAATTCGCTGCGCAGTGGCATTCGGAAGCCGCCAAGAGTGCGAACTCGGCAGGGTCACGCTTCCTACGGGGGCACGTGAGCGCCATACTTGTTTTCAAAAGCCAGCATGTCTGAAGAGCAACTTCGTCTATGCGTGCCGCGTTCGGCGCCATTGTGCCTCGTGCGGTGTAGATTCTTCCTGCAAATCCAAATCTCTTCAAGCGTGTAAACGTGAACTACGGACCTGTTCCCGGTTGCCGGGTTTTACTTGCCAACCCAGCATCTGAGTTTAAAGCCCCATCCCAGCGGAATGCTACGTCATTTTTTAGCGACAACAAACGAGTCAGTGTCTGCACTTCAGAAGTATAGCAACTGGCAAGCAGCACATATGCGCACTTGGGAATCACCAAACTGTCGCAGTGGAGCGCGAGCAGTCTCCGCTCCAGCTCCCTCCTTCAGAGATAGCCCAGGGGGGCTTCACAAACCAGTCTCTTCAGGGCTGATTCTGCGGAGGGCGCCCCAATGTCTTCCGCTCACCAGTCGAAGAATTCTGGGTCTGGAGCCGGTGGAAATTGTTGTCTAAAATGCCTAAATTCTACGGGAAGGCCCTGTACAAGCTGCGCAGAATTATGCTGACCACCTATCAGCCAGCGTGGCACCCAAAAGTGACGGGATCACCATCACCACCGCCTCAATGAAACCGCGTTGTTTCGATGACCGGACAGGAGATGTAGTCGCTACAGGAATGGAGAGGTTTAGATCTGCATGCGTGTTACTTAATTTTTATCGCCAGTGTCGGAGCAAGTTAACCACGCCAGCGCCAGTGCAGAGCGGACACTCTTGCACAACGAAACATCTTCAGACGTTACAGAGTCTATGCAAGCACCTTCACAAGAAGCAGTGACGGGGAGCCGCACAACTGCATTCGGACCTGCATACGTGGTAGCCTGTGACTGAGAGTCCCCGAGCAGCTTGGTGTAGAAACCACATAAATGGCTGCTTACGCCGTGTGTAAGAAGACTGCAAGGCACGCTCTCCCTGTGATCGATCCAGTGCTGCCGTGAGAGCACACACCAGGAGTCCATGCTCGTAATCTCGACCCACAGATCACGATGCAGCTTCTGGTAGGAACTCACTCGCGTTCCACTGTCAAAATAGAGTTTTGTGTCTCGAAAATTCCCTTGTCTGCTGTCGTCCCATCGTGGCACACTTGCCGGGAACAGGGAGAGCCGGGCCGCGGCCTGTTGGTGTTGTCACCGCTGCTGCGGCGGTCGAGCGGGCTGCTGTTGTTTGCTCGTATAGCGCTGCCGGTGGCCTGCCCTCGGAGGTCTAGGCGCCGCCGGCGCCCCGTAGTAGCTGACGTTAGTGCTGCTGGTACTGTAGCTACGCGTGCTGCTGTTGCAGCTGCGGCTGGCGCCCATGCGGCGGGGGAGGTGCCTTGTACTTCGGGCCGAGGGACTGGGAAGAGGGCCGCTCTCCTTCATCTCTGGTGTCTTTTCGTGTTGCTCAACCAAAACGTGTCTCTCGGGTGTTCACTGGTGTAATGGTTCCGAGTGCAATAATGACTTGCTCGGCCACAGAACGATTTGACACCGCTTACGAGGTCTTTACGCATTAGTAGCAATTGCAACGCCACGAGCCGTCGTGTCTTGCCAGCATGCGGGCGGCAACGCAAAAGAATGAGGAGGACTGCTAACATGCAAGCAAACAGAACGCTGATCTCAGGTCCGCTGAAAGTGAAGCTATTTCAAAGAGCAGAGGGGGGCTGGCTGCCGCTCCTGGCCGCCAATGTCGACCGTGATGTTCCTGTGTGCTCCCAGAATGTGAAAACCAGACCACTACAGTCGTAGAGGACACGCGGGTACGAGCGACATCTGAAGCTGCGCACTCACCGACCAGCGGGTACCGTGTCAGCAGCACCACGCTTTACTCCTCCTGTGCCGGCTGTTTAGGGTGTCAGAAACTGACCGTTAGAGGGCTTTCCTCCTCTACACCAGCTACATGCCCACCGTACAGCAGTGCATTGTAGAAGCCGGCTTTCAGCGTGGCACGCGCAGCATCCACACGAACCGTCATTCATCCGAGCAGAGGTTACAGAACGACTCCACTTAGCCGTAGTCGAAGCCCTGGCCTCTGCTTTGCAGAGTAGACCCATCGTCCGCTGAATACAGGGCGATTCGGTGACCAGTGTCTAGCTAGACAAGCTCAGTGTAGCCGCTTTCCGGTTAGGGAGTTCGCAGCAAACTCTGTATCAACTGCATTCGATGTTTTCTCATGTTGTCCTCCTATGTAGTCCATCCACCATATAACTGCTGACTGGTCGTGTTGCCCAGATTCTCGATACTCTGTGAAACGTCGTTCTACGCTGATACTGGTGCTGAAGCTTGCGTTGCTGTGAAAAAGGGACAGCACGGCGACCCTGTCGTACAGACTTTCTTGCTTGTCAGTGTCGCCGACGACGACCACTTCACCAGGACACGTTTGTTTTACGAGTGAGTTGACTGCATCAGCTGTACGCATAGTAATGACAAATCGCCTCTCCATTGCTGGTATCAGAGCTTCTTCGGTGCTAAGTCACGCAATGCCTCAAGACGTCTACAGGCGTACAGACGACTAGCCCCGTCCACACTACGGCTATTGCGCAGTTCGTGCAAACATTCCATTTGATGCTAAGGAGTCTTGCAATACCTCTTAGCTTCGAAGATAGTGGCAAAACCGTGTGTTCCGACTCGAGCCCTTTGGAGATATTTCCCAACGCTGGCGGCAGCAAGGAGCATCGCCTCTACTGAAATCTCGATACAGGCTTCACTCGACTTTCTGCTACAATGGAGAAATCTACTATATTCCACCAAGAAGAGAAGGCGGTTGTATCGCTAGCTCAGCGGCTGTCTTCGACGCTGCTGAGTGTCGATGGGATCCGTCAGAGGCTGTCTTCCGCCTCTCTTTCGTTAAGTGACGCCGACGCTGCGTTGCTCCTGGCTTACGCAGATATGTTATGCTACCAAAATTCCTGGCTGGGAGATTCTTCCCTCTCTGCTCCGATGTTAACAGGTCTTCGAAGTCCCGACGCAAATCCCCCGTCGAGCCAATTGTCACCAGCGGCTGGGGCGCCCCATTCTCCACTCCTCACTTCTTCCGCTTCCGTTCCTTCCTCCACTCCTGATACGTCTGCGTCCCCCTCGTCTGCCCCCTTCCATTCCACCATCAGAAAAGACTTGGCAGCGCATCCGCAGTTCCACCTTACAGAGACTTTGGTGCAGAAGACATCAAACGCAGGAACTCCTGGTGGGGGGAACGCTTACACCGACGCGGCAGAAGTAATTTCGCCAACTGCCGTGCCACAGTTTCCAAAAGCGTGCGCACTGCCTCGAGTGCGAAGCAGCGACAGCAGCACCTGTACCATGACCAGTACCACCAGCAGCAGCTGTCACCGCAGCAGTGTAGGTCGCGGAGAGGGGCAGCAACAGCGGTCTTGGTGTGCATCTTCAACTTCTTCCTGCACGCCTTGGACCCTGGGCGCACCTGGCGGCGACAGAGTACGCGCAGTTTACGACGAAGAAAAAGATGGCTTCGCTTTGCTTCGATCGAATGTTCCGCCTCAGGGAAACTGCGGAGAGCGCGCCACCAGCAGTTCAACGATCCTTTCTGCTGCAACGGAGCCAGGTGAGATAAGTGTGGCTCAACAACGAGACGAACGCGAACTACATCCCACCTTTACGCCTTTCACTGAATCTGAGCACGACCCTTTTTTCCGCGGTAGTACCACGCGAACCTCGCTGCCGCGGGAGAACCCGCAGATGTACAAACTGTACGAAGCGACACCGCCTTCAATTTACAGAGACCAACAGCGACAACAAATGCCACAGAGGCGGATAGCTACGGCGGCTTGCGCAGCAGTGGATTCCATTTTCAACGGAAGCCCGCTGGAGTCTCGTTCTGCACATCTGCCACTTCGTGATTCAAGTGTGAACACTAACAAAAGCCACGCGGGTAATCCTCCAGTTTCCCGTTTTCCCACAACTACGCTGTCCTACTCTGAAGTGGCGCACACTTTGGCACACTCACACGTGCATGATTCCCCTGTCGAGCACGGTAGCGCTGTCTACTTGGAAACCAATCAGAGAGAATCGTTCTCTTACGTCTCTTCAGACACGCTGAAAACATTGGATCGTACCAAGAAATATTCCTTGCAGGGAATAGTTCAGTTCCAGTCTTACAAAAACCGTTGTGCGCAAGAGAAAGCCACAATTGAGGTGGATCAGCACGCTTTCAACCGTAAGGGAGAAGTTCTGCAAAAGCCACACACACTAGAGACGCCCGGTTCTCACGTGAACGCTGGTGAGTCGTTCATGCCAGCAGTACAAGAGGGGAGGAGAGAAAAGTTGCAACGAACCGTAGAACGAGAAGAGACGAATCCGGTGTGGCCCGAAAAGCGTCCGATTATGGACGGTTGCTTCTTGCGGATTATCCAGGACACGGAGGACCACAGCGGCTTAACGAAAAACACGCAACAGCCCAAGATACAAAAAAAGCCTGAGGCGAGGGAGAGCGAAAGACAGAAAAGCATGGAAAAACCTGAAAGGCACGGGTTAGGAAATCAAGATGAAGGCGAGGCAGAATTGGATCCGAGAAAAATTGAAGACGGAGAGAAGAAAGATTACCTGCAGATGGCGAAAAAGCTGCCTAAGCTTGCAGGCGTCATATTTGACCGTTTGCACAAGCGGTGGGTTTCCACCTATCATGACAAAGAGACCCGTAAAGTAATGAGGAAATACTTTGGGGTTCGAAAACACGGCTTCGAACATGCGTACCGAATGGCAGTGAAGCACCGCAAAATGAAAATGCTGGCGCGACAGCCTGACTGCGACCAGTTTACTGTAATGCAGCGTGACCGTTCACATTCCAATGCATATGATGCTACTGAGGAGGAAAAGATAGAAGACGTAAGTGTAGTTTCGATGGCACAAAACAAAGAAATGCGCGCCGAAGGAGAGGCACTTGAAGAGGCAGAAGAAAGGACACGTGGAAACAGAGAAAAATATGGAGAAGTGCTCACCAACTAGACAACTGGAACGAAGCTTACGCGTGATTCTAAACACTCCCGGAGCACCAGCAACTAACAGGAATAGGAGTGAGGTCCACTGCAGCGCGTTGGCAGTGGTATTTGAAGGAGACTGCGTGTCTAGCAGCAGACCGACTTCGGGAAATTTCATTAAAAATAAAAATGTGAATGGCTCACCGAATCTCATCCACGCTGAATATCTTGTTGCACCGACAGTGCTCACAACGGTCCACTGGGTGTTGACAGGGACTTCGAATATTTTCACGATGAAGAACGGACACCTACACCAGTGGGAACCTCTCAAGTAGCACCGGCTTGCAAACTCACAGCTGCGTCTTCAACGACCTCGACTTTTCCACACGCTTTCCTCGTCCACTAACTGTACACAGCTACAGCGTTCTTCCTTCCGCACCACTCGTACAGCCTCGCCCCTTCCTATTCTCGAGAGGCGCTCTCCCCATGCAGCACTGAACCGCGTTGAAGCAGAAATCAACAGGTCCCTCTCCTGCGCACGCGTTTCCTCATCCACCTATACCATATTCTTCTTTTGCTTGCACACTGCCTTGGTCTTTGGTCTTGTCCCCGTCAAGAAACGGCGTGCTCACCTCCGTTTCCATCTGACCTACACCTAAGCTGCTCCGGTGTCTTTATTGTATCGCTCTCCATGTCGAATAGAGAGCCTCACGTTTTTCCGCTTCTGCTTGGAAAAAGTGCAAAGCTGATGAGTAACACCGGCGTCCACTCACCGACTCAGATGCGTCCGATGGTCATTCACTACTGCTACACGCGCTCCGTGTACCCTTTTCTGCAGCCTGGGTGCATTAATCGACGTCTGCTGCGCACCCAATAACTTCTACCAGCGTGTTCTAAAAGTGCTACGCATCCTGACCACGGCTGCAAGGCTTTTTTACTTGTGGCTGCCGGGATATAACCGTCCCATTCTACGACAAGTGTAGTCGCTTCTCACCTTCAAGCATATTTTATGCCTTTTCCCTTCACACACAGCTGCTGGTTACTTTAGACATATGTAACGGAGGCTTCTCGTCAAATAGGTAAAATTCCGACGTCTCATTTAGATTGCTTGTGTTGCGCTGCCACTGGAAATTAGGTCTGCATTTCGCAGACGAAATTGTTCTGTGTCAGCGAGCGTCCCAGAGGCCCGGTGGGGAACCACGTGCTTCAGACGTAACTTTCTTTTATGTTTTCTCTTATGGAAGCAGGCCCGCAGAGGATACTCGCAAGGCTGCCTCGATGGTTTAAATGATGTGCGTAGCATTTACAGCATAACGTCTGAATGCGTAAATTTGTAGGGAGGCGTGCACGCAGATTCGGCGTGTTCGTGCCTGGATGGACTCGCAGGCACACGTTTCGCTGGCACACATACGCTTCAGGGCGGCATTTTGTCCCGTCATGCGAATATAAATGGGTACAAGTGGATTTTCACCTACGTGCACCTGTTTTTGCACCCGCGTAGGTATTCAAAATATAGAGACTCTCATATGGTCCTGGTTTTTCTCCTCCGTCCACAAAATTACTCAACGAGTGTGCTCAAAGCACAGTTCGGTGTGTTCCTTCACCCCGGAGGACTCTGCCGAAACTACCTATTGGCGCGGGTTGTGTGCTGAGATCCATTTTACTTGATTTACGCTGTTGGTGCACTAGCCATTCTCACTGGACATCGTTGCAGCGCGGGTAGCCCTACATGCCTAAAGTTTGTGTGTCGCCTTTCATTCCGAGCGTACGTTAGAAACACGTATCAGCTAGCGTCATTCGCTCGCACCTAATCTTGCATGTAGGTCCCCCGCCAATTCCGTCAATTTTTCACCCTTGTTTTTTCCGTCGTGTTCAGCAGACATTCTGGCACTTCAGGAGTTGGTCCTAATTCTTCTCTTATGTATCAAGAGATGCGAGAACACTTTTTGAAACTCCTTCGTTCCATGATGTCGGCAAGCCTGATTATTGGACACTTTTTTTCGTACTGTCAGACACACAAACGTAATAACTTTATTATGCTGTTATGCGCCAGGCAAGAAGCAGCACTGTTGCGCTAGGTGCGGAGCTGCGACATTTGTGCCTGCCGCGCGCGCATCGGACCCCTAGACATATCCAAATTTATTACTTACGTGCTTTCTTCTGTACCTGCACACATCCATACCGGTATGATCTTTGTGGTACTCCACGTGTGTTCACTGATTTATGTTGGTGTCTGCTGCACATCCAGCACTCCCATAATTGCACAATTATATTGGCACTTCATGGGGCAATACTGTAGTGTACACATTCGACTGAATGCCCAATTCCGATAAGCCTCCGCCCTTTCAAAAGCAGGGGCACTACAGAAACTGCGGCCCCTCGTGGCGAGCAGACCTGTTGTAATTAATTTCAGTCAGTGTGCTGAGAAGCACCGAGCGTCGTACAATTGCGATAAACATCGAGTCATACGTGCATCCCCGGAATGACATGCGGCACACTCGTAACGTCAGTCTACGTACTCCTGTTTGACTTAAGGGACCAGCACAACATGTATACTCCCGCTGCAGTATAGAGTTTACGTATGTACACATGTACGTATGCGTGTGTGAATATATATATATATATATATGTACTGCATATACACGTACGCTGAGGTGACCACGGCGAGGCATACACGGGGAACAGCACAACAAGGTACAAAATAGGCCATATCGCCGCGATAAGTACTTTTTCCAGCTGATAGCCCTAAACACGAGACGCGGGACACCTTACCTGTTGTTAATTTTTCGACAGAGAAACGAGTACGTCAAAAAAATCCAGCTAGATACTCTGGCCAGGGTGGCTACTTCCGTTGTAGGTACTGTGAGACAGACACCGTGCTGAATTTTATCAGCGTGAGCGGCCTGGAGAGAAAGAAATTTCGTCGTAATGCGTAGCCACAGACTGCACACAGCGGGAGCGTGGAGACATCACAACTACACGTTTGTAGTCGCATATTCGCGCACCCGCATACGTGTACATGTACACCGGCGTACGTCGACACCACTGGTGCCAGCACGCGCACACACATATATATGGTGCAGTGACACATACGTGTTTGCGAGTGTCTGCATGAGGACTCACGCAGACCCACCCAGACGCACGAACATAGATCCCTGCAGATGCGTTACGACAGGCACGAATACACGTGCGCGCCTTTCGATGCGTTTGTGTGTGCCCACGAGCACGAGAGATGCCAGCTTCTTCATCAGGGGATAGAAGCACAGTACGAAAATACGCCTCTGTCGTATTTCGCAGTGAATCGTGGTGAGTAAGCAGAGACAAGGTGGAGTATCTATCAGCTAAGCGGGACGAGCCACGACCTACGCGGTAACACGGACTAGCGGCATGTAAACATCCGAGCTTCTTTTGGTTGTGACGCATCCGTATAGTGAAGAAGAAAGAGAAAGATCTACGACGGCACTCAGTGGTCCGAGGCCACGAACCGCGGATGAGCAAAAGTGGCCAGTCTAGACTAGTTGCTTTACAGCCAGTTGTCTTATGCGTTGGAAAGTACGAGGTCAGCTCGTCGAGCAGAGCAACGCACACCAGCAGAAGCGGTTGATCTCCTCCCCGATATTTCGTAGACTCCGGTTGTCGCGGACCTGTTATATATATGTGTGTGGTGTTTACGCAGAAAGACGTAAAGAGGTAGACACAAGTAAATCACTCAAAAACATAATTCCACAAGAAGCGAGGGAAAAAGAGACTATTTCTGCTGTCCTTGAACCGGAGGACGGCAACGGACCATTGTTTTCTTCTGCCATTAAGCGGGACAACGATGTAGTTTGTCTCACGCTTTCGATCTCAAAGAACATTGTTCGTTTCATGCGTTAACACGGTCAGTGAGACACTGTCCGACAAAGAGTCTGACGGCCGTCCTTCTTCAGCTAGCAAACGCTGCTAAACCGGCGAAGATATTAGATGCCGCCGCAATCACATCCTGCAAAACGCACAACATTCTTCATAAAAGAATAGAAGTTCACAGAATCCTACATGTGTTAAGGTAGTCGTAGCGCAGTGTACGTGGCAGCCACATACATACTTGCGCATAGTTGCAGAGAGGTTCAAGAGAACGCCAACACACGGGCGACCGCTGTCTCCACCGCCAGACATCTTTGTACACAAGCTGGCGCATGTGTATTTTTACGTGTACCCGGACAAGTGTGTGCTTCGGCGCGCGCGTAATGGGTTATCTGACACCGTGCCTCTGGATGCGTGTTTGTAGCCCACTGTGATGAAAAGACTAGTCCAGGTTACATTTCGCTGCACACCTCGACGTAATGAGCCGCAAAGATACATGGGAGTGCATACGCGCAACGTAGGCGATCGTGTGTGATGGATACGTAGGCACGTCATGCAGTGGTTGCAGCATTGTAGTACTCTAATGTAGAAAGCAATTCGTCGGCTTCTCTGGAAAGTAGGAGTCACTGCAGCTGTCTAGGTTGTGCTTGAACGTGCAGACATGTGTGAAGAATGGTATCTGTTTGCACACATACGCCTAATAACTCCGTAAACATGAGAGCAGATGCTCGTCCCCTTTGGAAATGTATAATTTCTTTGCACATCAGATCATTCTTGAAATACACTGGCCCGATGAACACGCGTGCGCTACCATTCTTAATTGTCGATTCCAAGTGAGACGGTACCTCATAACGGAAGCACGTGCTAGGTTGACCCCAAATGTTCACTTATTCTGTGTCGTGGAAGGAAGGCAAACTTCAGCAAGATAGGTACGCACAGCTGTTTTCGCGACTTGAAATGGTGACGAAGCCAACGATGATTAGACGCGTGTACATATACGTATTGAGAGATGGTAGACGTATGCCAAAGGATTCCACATGCTAGAGAACACAAGGTGGTGGGGACGTTTTCAATCGCTGCCCCGTGGTTTGTTACTTCTGTCGTCGCATCCTGAGGGACATCTCGGAAGACCCGGTCGGCCACCACTTCGTCTTGTGTCAGAATCACCGGCACAGCAGGAGTGACTGGTACAACTGGTTGAACCGGAATCTCCGGAGGCTCCACGGAAATTTGGAATTGAGTAGAAGAAGGCATCATAATGACTTCTTTTACTGTTGGTTTGAAGATTTCCTGCAACCCACGACAGGCGGCTGGAGGACGAGTAATTACCCTTGTATTTAAAAAGAGAGAAGACAGAGTCGTCTGAAATTGGTGATGGATCGACTTGTGCACGAGTGTAAGACGGTGTTATACCATGAGACAGGAGGCAGGACAGCTTCGCACACCGATCCAGTAAGATGAACTTCTGAGCCCCCATTTGTTTTGTACCCCTTTGAGGAAACATCCAGCGCTCTACACCTCTTTCTACGTTAACTTCCTGTGACTGGCTGGTCATTTTCTAAAGAGAAAAAATGCAGCTACGACCACTTTAACGGATTTCGTATTCTCATTCGAGTCCCGGTAGGGTGAAGCGACGATTATGATGCATCATTTTGGAAGGACAAAGCGATTCCTGCAGTCCTGCACAAGGAATACATTTGTCTTTTTCAAGTGTTTCTGTGTGCACCTTGCCTGAGGTTGTGTTTTACACGAAGGTGTGAACATGTTGAAGCAGGTGAAACAGGCGACCACGAAAGGCCTAAGGTACTCGCTATATACTAAAGTGATCACAATTTTATGGCAGATAACAAGGTACTACCTGTACACTGCAGAGCAGTGGCCATTGACAAGTAGACTAGATCTACAAGTGAATTCAACAGCTACAGGCGAAAAATCTTTAGAAGAGAACCTTTCACAGTGATATACGTTGCCTTACACAGTGTCTCAGTTGCGTCCCTGTGGCAAGTCAGTAGGGAACAAAAGAGGCCTTCGCCGTCAGAGTGTGCTGACTGGTCCTTTCTTTTCTCTTCACTCCGCCTTGAACCCTCTTAGTCTGCCTCCACGAAGCTCAGAAACCTCTAGAACAACAGTTCTGTCCCCTGTTCAATAATGTAGTTGCTTCTAAGATGACGTTATGAAATGCCACCTTTACTACGAGGTTGAACCCTGTCGATTGAAACGCGGTAGCTCTGCTCCATTGACTAGCATGAGCTTAGTGAGGGGGATTCACATAGTGAGTTGGTGTCCATACGCAGTGAACCCTATTTTTACATCTTTCTGTTCGAAGGACATCTGATTCTGTATGTTCGAGATCTTACTTGTAACACGGGCGGAGGCGCAAGAGGAGGAAGCGTGTCAATTCTGATGAGACTGTAAATGGGTTCCCCTGTCGCTGGCGAGTATATATCAATGCGGTTCGATCCAAAACGAAGTGCTCCGTACCATCCAAGCTGCACAAACTGCAAACCGTTCACGGATTCGAAAAGAGCTTAAAGCAGAGTAAACAGAAAAGATGCGTTAGAAACACGTTGGATTCGCAAGCTTGCAAACCTTCCTTCTTTTCCACGCTAATGACGACACAATATTCACGCATTTCGTGTGACCAGAAGTACAAGGACTTGAATTTCGACAACGGCGTCCTGGTACTGGCGTGTAGACCTTTACTCCTACATGCACGCGCACAGAAAAAGGGAAAAGTTCTTACCGAAGACGCAACTACTCTGAGTCTACTTTTTTTTTGGATTGCAAAGATAACAAAGATAACGCAGACCAAAGTTAGAGGAAAACCAGCCAAACGCGAAGTATCTGTGTGTCCAAAGAACCGTTAACTGAAGCTTCTACAGAAGTCAGCACGTCCCCTCTCAACAACGTCACTTCCTTCTCGCAGAAATAAATAAAGTCACAACCATGTGCACGGTTGAACAGGTTTTCACGGGGTGTGTACATGAATTTGGACACAAATACGCCGACACGTGGAAGCACATGCAGTGTATTATACGCGTGTGTATAAGTATGTCTGTCTATACACTTGCAAAACATGCAGCGGAAACAGGAGGTCACCTGTAGTAAAAGCTAGCTACATTTTGTACACTCCTTCGATTGTGGGTTCTGGTCAGCTTGTATCAAACCAGGCTCAATAGGCCGCCGGCCTTGAACTAGTTGTGCTCGTGCTGCACAAAGGCCTTCGCACAGAATCCCCGTAGTGTGCCTTGCGGGTGCAGATATCAACGTGATCGAACATATACGTATGGATCGGTAAGCGCAACTGCAGGAAAACTGTGACGTATCGTGCACTAAAATCTAGTCTTCTGTGTGGCTGTCCGCGAGTCTCAGGGCGATTAAAAGACGCTCTGAGCACGACGCACACGCCTAAGGACGCATTCACACATTTGCACAGTAAGATGGATACGTCCCGTGCACCTGCGCATTCGTTTGGAAGGCCGCTCTTTCTTCCGGGAGGGTATTGTCGAGAAACAGGGCAGTGCTTAGCCGTAAGACGGGATCTCCGTACGAGGGGTCGTTGTACCAGAAGGCCGCGCCCTGTCGACAAAAATCTGTGCTCAGTCGAGAGGACACAAAGAGAGAGTCCTCAAACGTGTACCTGTACCCGTAGGCTTGAGAGACACTACAAAGGACTGTCAACCTGCACTTTGTCTGTCCATCTCGTCATATGAAGGACTGGAAATCGAGCGTGTGCAGCACTTCAGGACTGCGGTTGCTCAGTTCTAGCGTTCGGTGCACAGTGAAAAAGTCACACCCAAGGTAACAGAGCGTTGTGCCATAAGCCGCTGCTCAACTTACGCAAACGCATCACTTCTAAGTAGACTGCGCTGCAATGTTGTAACAAGCGGTCCTTATTGTCGCTTGAAACTTCTTGGATTTTAGGAAGTAGCAGGGAACAGGAACCCCAAGCCGACGCTTCCCTTGGATACTTTATTCTCCTTAGGATGGCACAGGCGCTACTTGAAATGGAACGTAGACGTTGCACGTTCGTGTACGTGACATTCTCCTTGGTAGTTTTATTCTTACCACCAAAGCACAGGTGGAACTACACATAGTAGCAGAGAGTGGCGTGTGCAATTGCGTATGTCTATTTTGTCGCACACGCAAAGAGGAGGTTTAATATTGGAGCGACCTCACTATTCACAAACGTCGGCCAGTTCTGGGGGGGCATTGCCGCATATATTTCCACGAGCGTCCCGTCGTTTTTCTCCCAGTTGCCACGAAAGTCTCGTTTGTCCAAAACTGTGGGGGAAGGGAAAGCCAAGACGAAGAATTGTGTAAAGGCACGATAAAAGAGAAAAGGGCAAATTATCACATCGGACAGGAGTGCGGAGGCAACTAGACCAACTTGTGCTACGCCACAATTACACTTGAATAAGTTACAACATCGTACAACATCGGGAGAGGCTGCGGAAAATAGCAACCGATTCTACTCGTGCTTCCGAAGGTCGTTGACTTGCATACGCGTGCTCACTTCCTTACGTTTAGATTGGCCCTGTCGTTACTGGTGAAAAATAACATGCATATGTGTGCTGATCTCTGTGGACATTCGTATGCCTTGTTAAGGCGTATATCCACACTAAATGCATACTTGAAAAATAGCACGTATATCTGCATTGATCTCTGTAGACATTCATTTGTCTTGTCAAGGCGCATATCCACACTAAACGTGTATTTGAACACATATTCCTGTGGGGACACATAGTTGCCCATACACGTACAGATGTGTGTTCGTATATTTGCGATTAAGTACATGTATATATATATGCATATATATTTATGCACTTGTACACAGTTGAGTGTGGTGCGCTGAACAGGTACATGCGCACCTCAGCAAAGCCATATATATACACATAATTGTCTGCATCAATATCTAACGCAGGAAGTTTCATGCACAAAGAACTTGGTCTTACACAAATGCTTGTACTGCAGTATAACAACATACAGATGTAAGTATGTATATATATATATATATATGTTTATCATCGCATGTGCACGAATATGTAAGCTTACGCTTTCTTTCGAGCTTCGTAAGCGCTGTGTCTTTGTACCGTGTCCGCAGAAAGATACTTCTGCCGAAGTGGTCTGCAAAACCTTCGGCCAGCTCTACTATAACTGTTATGTTATCACGAGCATCTAGGAAGACTCTTCCGCCGATTCCAGCCTGATTGCACGTGGGAACAATAAAATTGTCACCTCTTGTAGACCACACCGCACGACTCTAGCTTTTCAAGCACTGGCACTAAACCATCTTCACACGTACAAAGTTTACATAGACCACTCGCACACTGGGACAATTATTAGTTCGTGTACGTGGAGATGCACAAGCCGTTCGTAAAGTGGGAAAAATGTATATTGTATGTGCTAGACCGCAGCGTTGTACTTCAACGAGATTGAAGCCTTCGATTCGAGAGAGCGACCCAGCGAGAGGGAACACAGAAGGCTCTCAGTGACTTCTTCAGATGCAGGATGTTTCAACTGACGTAGACGGTCGAACAAGGCAGTGCCCTTCTACGCAGCTAGCAGGTGAAGGCGGCAACACTACACTCTAGCACGTAACGTTCGTTCATGTGGAAAAGTCTCGAAACTTAGTGAATCTGTGGACGTGGACAACTCCACACCCTGATGTAACAACATAACTAAGAGTACAAGCACTCCATCTCTACATTGTGTGCCACACGCTTGCAAGGAGATATCCATTGCAGACTTCCCCAAACTAATCCTTTCACAATGCAGAGAGAAAATATGTGTGCACAGCTCTAGACAAATGTAAAGTGGTTCGCTGGTTAACTCCTGACTTCCTGCGCAGAAACATGCTGCGGCGGTACATTCATTCTCAGCGTCAGGAAAGGCTAAAGCAAAACAAGTCACTACATTGGCGACGGGGAGACACCATTCATTTCTCGCAAGTGTATGCCATGCGGCGTAAAGACCAGGTGCTTCGTACGTCAGTACATAGACAGGCATGCACCAAGGACAAAAGCTAGTACTTTTGCGTAAGTTATATGCAGCGTTGCACAAGGTGTCTGCGTTTTCCGTGAGACACACCAAAAACACACGAATATCTCACCTTTTTGAGCAGTTGCGAGTTTCAGCGACTGTAGCGCGTTTATGCGGAAAACACCTACAGTCTTGAAGACGCCGTCTGTGTCGTTACAAATCTTGTGCTTAATGCACGTGATTTTTCCCGTGTGATCGTTTGCAGGACTTAGGCGTGTGGTGAAAAGGTGTAGACATGAGAATAATAGGGTAATGCGCAAACCGGTAATTATCCCTCTTTGGTCACTAATAAGCACGCAACTGACTCGAGGAAAAGGCAACAGCACATACGGAGCGAAAGACGTCTACGCTTAAATGCATAGCTGAATAGGGCTCTTTAGGGCAACACGCCGCACAGCTGCAATATGCACGCACGAGAAGAGAGTACGGTTTCCACAGTCCACAGTTCAACACTCGACTTTTTGAGAGCTGCCTATTAAGCGTTACACAAATATCGAGTGAAAGAAGAAAAATTAAACCCTATAGAATACGTCTCTATTGTTCTCTTGCTGAAACTTGAATCCGTACAGGAGGCATGGAAGGCTTTCACGTAAGACGATGTGAAGGCAAAGCCACATTGTATCTGCTAATAAAATTATATATACGCATATAGATACAGTGCCTGTTAACTCGTGGACATGATACGGCGTTGCAGAGTTCTTCCTGGGTCGAGGGCTCACGGCCGCAGCAGTCGTCGGGGTCACAACAAAGATCGCCCCTAAAAGGTATCTTGTTCGTAACAAAGCGTCTGTCCTATCCAAGCGAATGATGAAAGGTTCGTTGGAAAGGGGATTCAACACCGGTTTCAAGAATTCCGGCCGTGGTTTCTTCTTGTCTTTCTCCTCCTTCTTGTCCCACACGTGCACATACAACTGCCAGCTACCGCTGATGTCCCAAGCTGCAAGAAGACGATGAAGTACAAAAGACGGATCCAAAGCCCGTGGGTTTTGAGGTAGAGAGAGAACAGAATAACTCACTTATAGTTAAAGTAAAGCACGAGGTGCACAGGTGTGGCGAAGTGACTACACAGAGAAATTGAGAAGGTAGAGACCTGAGGAGCGGATTTCCCAGCGAAAAACAACCCCTAGGGAGTAGTGGTACACAAAGAGTCACTGTGGAAGATTGAGTTAAAAAAACAAGTAGAGAAGGGCGGATGTAGCGGGGTGAATGCTCTACCGTAAAACTGTGCAGTAAAGCAGTCTCAAGCAACAGACGAAGTGAAGGTGATAGTTCATTGTCACGAGAAAGTAAGCGCTCTGGTGTTGAGGACGGAAGTCCCATGAAAGTCTGGATAGATGGAACAGCGGGGAAGTGGAGATTACTTCAGTCTCTACAAACAAAGAGAAAAGCAGTAGTCATCACGCGCACATTACAGAGGTTCAATATCAAATCCTGTGCTCTCGAAGATATACAAACGCATATGATCTCATATAGGTGCACACATACATACACACCTGTGTACACATAAAGCGACATGTTTGTACGTCTAGGTCTTTGGGTACGCATGCATACACTAATTTATTTGTGAAAATGTGTCTTACTGCAGGCTTTGTAAGGATTTCCGGCAAGAGGAAGCCCTGTGGCCACGTCGACGATGCAGTGGCAAGTAGGAACTCCGTCTATAATGAAACAGTTTGCGCCTGGACCGCATCGAGCTATTTCTCCCTCGACTGCGGTGCAAGCTGAAGCAAGGTGGAGTGGGAAATTCCCAAAGTAAACGAATGTAGGCATCAGACAATGTCATCTCGGACAGCCATGCACATCAAAGCAGGTACAGTGAAGAATTTTAGAGAAACGTAATAATTGAATGGCGTTGAAGTTGACACGGTCCCCCCTGCGGACGTGAGGAAAACGGATGCTTCTAAGGACTGAGGGGGAAAGAAACGAAGGAACCAGAACAAACTCATTGATGGCCGACAAAATGTCGCCCATGATAGAAAAGACACGCGTGACACACAAGCGTGAGCGCACGGACGACCGTCACAAAACCGCAGGGACCTGGACTCAAGAAGATATTCTAGCCGAGGGAGAGCAACCAGCGCAAAACGAATGCTGCGCAACTAGACTGCGGCAACAGGCAAGTTGTCAGCTGGAAACACAGACGGAGGAAACAGGAGGAATAGCAAAACTGCCCGGAAGGGAGACGTACATCAGGAATAAAAGGGTCTTAGGTATGTCTGTACGTCGGATTATGCCTACAGGAGACCAAGCGTTGTGTAGGTGTACATTCACCCTGTACGTGCATCCATTCCAACATTTGAGTGTGGATTTGTAAACCCACGCGTACGGCCACCTCGAATCACTGTGTGCAAAAGCGCTGACACAAATACATTTCTACCTTCATATTGGCACGCATCCGTCTCATACGTCTGCCTACTGCAGTCCATGAAAACACACGTACTTGTACAGTCAGATATATTTCCATCTTGCGTCTTGTACTTCCTCTCCTACAGTGCGCACGCGTTCAGCTGTGATTAATTTGTGTGTAGTTTAAGAAGTCTAATGTAAACTTTCTGTTTAGGGATACAAAAATACCTGAAGTGTTTCTCGGCATAGTGCAAGTGTGTACATTTGTAGAGATGCAGGGAAGTTCAGTGACGTAGGATGTAAAAAATCGAACAGCATTTATAGCACTGAAGGGACAAAAAGGGGACAAAGGTACTCAAGCAGCAAAAACGTCGGACAAAGACAGTTACGCAGAAGTAAGCGGACAGTTCCAAACACACAACTACGAGCCAACAAAATGTCAGCATCCCGAGATTGTCTGCGCAGTGACAAGCCAGAGGAACGCCTCTTGAATCGTCGTGCGCGGCAAGCAGCTACCTTCTATGAACATAGCGTCCACGGTTTTAAATAGCCATGTGCCATCCAGTGAAGACGTTTCGCAACGCGGTTCAGAAATGACCTAGTGTTGTTTAACATACCTCACCGACGCTATATAGATGCGTCTTTTACTGCGTTGGAGGTAACACAAGCCCACAAAAGAGGTTGTCCACTTCATTTGGTGAAAGATTTTGTGGGCATGTTGTACTTGCAGAAAACGTGGTTATGTGGAAACCGTGGTCGAATGCGGTAGACATTCTGCATCGGTGTCGCTCGCTGGATCACATTGGAACTTTCCGTCCCTATGTAGGGACACGACTTGAATGAATGGATGCGGCGCCACAAAGTTGCTCTGCTAATCACACACATAAAACGTGCACATATGTGAGTCGGACGCTCGTTGTGTCGTATGCTAACGTGTGAGTTGATCTGCATACATACAGCTAGGTAGTTTTGGATCCCGTCTCGAATGCAGCCGCCATATATGTTTTTCGGGAAACACAGCTAGAGAATCATTCATAAAACGACAGGCGCTCTGATCAGGAACGGAACTCTATTTACGGCAGCTGTTCTCGGAATCCCAACTACGAATCCCACTCTATTCTACTACCGAGATCAATCAACGTTTGAGTCCAGTGTGACGGGCTGCACCTTTGACTTTGCACAGTATGTTAAACACCTTTCAATACTTCAGAGAGGCGTTCCTTGACCCGTAGATGTCATGCATTTGCAGGCATGTCATAGCGTGTACGTCAAGTCCACGTCACTCACCAGCATAGGCGTTATACCTAACCTCGTGTTTCCTTGTAGTATCTAGGAAGGTCGTTCATGCTTGCGTGTGATTGTCCATTGCCTCGTCAGAGCAGTCTACCGTGCTCAGAGTTAAGAAATATTTTTCCTGTGTAAAGGATGCAGGTGACTTGTGAGCAATTTTGCTGCTGTGAATAGCGGCACTGACGCGCACATTCGTAGTTGACAGAGCAAATGGCCAGCCTCTTACTTTCGTAGACTTCAGTCACCAACTGCCCTGAAGATTTTTGCGGCTGAATGGTTATTTCGACCAGGTTGATCAACGAAATTCCGACAAAAACTCTCCACCACAGCTCCCTCTCTCGTGTTCCACCACGCATGGTCCTTTGCATTGTGCGAAAAGATTTGTTGGCAGTGGAGATTACAACAGTTGGTCGCTTGTGGATATGACCTGGACGTACAGATGGGGAGAAGATCGAGGCTGCAGGAAGGCAGAAGTCAACATTTTTTAACACCGCACTGCGGGCGGGCTGTAGCAAATCGATCGGCCAAAAAGGGGTAACAACGGCTGGTAGGTCGTATTACGGGTTGTACGTCCGGGTGGGAGGCAGAGCTGGGTTGTAAGGAGGCGAAACTCAACCTTTGATTCACACCGTAGTCGCGGTGGGGCGAAGCCCATCAGTGTGCCCGTAGTTGTAGCTGCATTTCTAGCTCGTTAGGGGGTATTCGAATGCAACGAAGAGTTCTACTGACTGTGCCTTGCTGGTCGAGCACGCGCGACAGTACATCGAGCATCGAGTAAGAGATTTCGCAAGCACTTGCCCCCTTCGTCATGCAGACGAACGAGTACGAGGCAACGCAGGTAATACTTCGTCTTGAATACACTCGCCTGAGTGGGGAGTTCTACCAACACAGCTGCAACAAACCAATTCGAGGAGTAGAGTGCCTTGAAGACGTGCTCTTTGTACTTCGTGTTCAAGCAATCGTGTCCTTGTTTCCCACGAGGAAATGTGTTCCTCTGGACGACGCAGTAATCCATAAGTCTAGAATGCAGTAACAAATGGCAGTGGTATATGCGGAAGGGGGTCGCCTTTCAACGACGCAGACTGAAAACTACGGTATTGTTGTTGACCACCCGTAAGTGTCGGTAAAATGTCCTCAAAATACCACAAACTTCGACAACCACCTTCCGACTCCAGTACGCTGCACTTTTTTTTTCTTCACTACGCATCTCTGCGTCTGTCTCCGGACTGCGCGGGAGTTCGTTCAAGGAGAACTATGTTCCACAGAGAGACAAACCTAACTCCTGTATATGTGGTTCAAATTTTCGCAGCTGGAGAGTGGCTTTGATCTATTCAAACCCTGTACTTTTTACTATACGGATGAGAATAGACAACCCACTTGCATCCTGTAGTTTCTGAAAGGCACAGTTCTCACAGACTTACACTGTGTGAAACATAAAGTTAAGGCGTGCCGTGTGAACCGTGAGTACCCAGCAGAGACAAAAAAAGTTTCCAAACCTTAGGACTCTGTATTTTATGGTACGGTCAAGCGTCAAGTACTAGACCATTAGTTACCGAGTTCCTCTGCTCCATAAAACATATGTCTCTGCATGTAAGTTCATCCAGTATCGGTTTGTTTTGTCCGTCGTGACAGTCTGAGTTCTTCACCTGTCTGCATCTCAGCTGTCCCAGTTTTTCTTCCCACTGTCCCGAGTTCCTGTGTCTACATGGTGCGAGGCACCTCTGCGGACTCTGGTGAGCGATAATCGCGCGACACCGCGTGTGATGCTCGGCGACAGCCACACAGTGCTTTAATCTACGTATTTTCCCCCTGTTTTATGGATGTGGTGTAGTAGCACCAGGAGAGTAGCTTCATAAGGAGCAGAGCGCTACCAGAGAAAGATACTATGCGAACGCATTCCTTCGGGAAATAGAGCCCAATATATACGAGCGCTCGTGTGCCCTAAAAAATTTTCCGCGGCTCCGGCATAAGGGTATCAATATTGTCGTAAGTAGACAAGAAGCGAAACAACAGAGACGAATAAGCGTACAGAAGTTATCAGTCCATTAGAATGACAAGCATTTATTGTGCTTCGAAGTCCACGACTCTAAAGAGTTGATACACAGACACTTCTACCTTTATACATTGATCTGCCCCACTTCCGCGTTTACGCGCATTTTCCCTTTTTCACTGATCGGAGTACACGTATCCAGCTGTTCTTATTCCTTTTAGAGCTTAGGAGATCTGCCCCCTGCACTACCTCCACCCGCGAAATTTCAAGTTTCCTCGGAATACGTAGTGTATGTCTGTGTTAGCTAGCACCTCCGCGTGCACACAGTGACCATACACTAGTTCATCGGCTTCCTGCGTACGGCTGACCTAGAATTCACCACTGGAGACAAATACGCTTAGTTGTAAATTGATTCTGGAGTTCTGTGTATGTCGGGCTGCTCTTTCACTTACCAACAAGCACCACACACGAGTGTACTTGGACTGTGCGGCAAGCCTTTCATTCCCACAAGTGAGCACGGACGAACTCTTGTAGATTGATTCACAACATCCGAGAGGAAAGTTCATTGGTGCCGAACTAGCTATTCTGAAGTCTCCCGCATAAGCTGATTGTGTCACAGGAACGTGTTTCCTTCCATGAGCAAGTGTTGCCGTTCAGTGTTGTATGAAGAACATTCTGGTGTCTACAAACGGGCGTGCATGTAAGTACATTACCTTGTGCGCATCGAAATGTCCACACGCCTATTTAAAGATTACGTTACATACATTTATTCATGGCAAAGACACACTGTCTTTATGTAGAGTGTAGACATACTCATAAATGTCCAAGTGACATCATGTAGGTGGAAACTCGAAGTGCACGTGTTATTGCGCTTTGAAGTCTGTATGCATTCTACTGCAGTGGTATACTTGTATGACTGCATTTGTTCCTCTTTGTGCTCGAAAGCTGTGCGCATGCATGCATGTGTTGCGCTTAGTGAAAGTGGCCAGTAACCAGGCCTTCTGCGACAGGAGAATAAGGTCGGAGAATTTGCCATTTGATTCGACATAAAAACGGTGGCACGCGCGTATACGGATTCATATAAGGATGTCGCATCACTTTCAAGTACTCAGCAATTTAGTATTCCGTGGAATTGCAGAGATGCATTCGTTCTACTCCAACCCGGGGGCCATTCACCTGCTTCAATATGAAGCTTTTTTCTGTAGAGCATTCGTGTCTTCCCTTTCTCAGCCTTCTTCCCACAGAATGAGGAAAAAAGGAGGACGTTCATTGGTAACTCTAAGGTCGAGAAGAGTTTGTCGAAAGATGCGCCATGCTGCGGCTGACGCGTAAGGCGATACCGTACCTTTTGAATGCGCCACATTGTCTGAGTTAAAAACATTTATCGTTATCCAGAGGTATCAGTGAATCTCTTTTTCTTTTACTCCCTATCCAAAGAGGCACTTTTGTTTACGTGTGATACTATGTGACCAGAGATGTAAAAATCGCGAAATACGTGTGTCTTCCCCTGCGTCTATGTTTCTGCTTATATATTCGGTCGACGGTACTCCTAATACTGCGCAGCCTTACTGCGGCGCGAGTTAGAGGAAGATCAGCATCCGGACCACCATCGAGGCCACCATCGGGTGGAGCACACGGCCCTAAAATTTCCGATTATACACAACAATTCGACATTTATATTAATCAATATGTGAAAGGCAAAACAAAAGAGGCACGCGTTGTACTGGCTATAAGGGGCTCAAAGGCAAGATGTGTGACACCACTGAAATACAGCGTACACGAATCAACAGCTTACAAAAGAGCAGCTTACACCAGGCGAGACAGTCATGACTCCACTGTTGCCGCATTCGGATGTTGAACTGAGTGAAGTCAACTTCTTTCATCTTACACGGCCCTGTGTACGCTGGAACCACCAAAAATAGGAAAGAGATTTTTCTGGTGTGTGCGTTGTGGCACAGCTGCTCTGACTGGTCACAATCTACAGCTCCTGCGTACATACAAGTCGAGGTGCATGTGCGAGTGGAAGCGTACTTACGTATATATTATTATATATATATATATATGTATGCACTTATATGAATACACTCATATCTACAAATATATGGATGTATGTACACCATACACATATGTGAACAAGCGTGAGGGCGGATACCGGTCAGCTGTCTCGTAGGGTCTACTATACGCACAACGCGGACCGATTCGATTGGTGACTATTTTATCGCGTAGCATTCCGTACCCTCCGTTGGGGTGCACCTGTTATGCGTGCCTGAACATCGACGTAGCATTGATAGGGGCACGCGAAAACAAATTTTGAGGGTACGCACTCCCGTGGCATGCCTTCGCAGGAAAATATGCACCTAACCCTCATATAGAAAGACTCACATGCGACAAAAATGAGGGTTACAGCCCTTATGCATACATGTTATACATTCCAGCCATACAGGTAGCTCATAAAGGTACATATACGCATTACTACCGTGGAAGGAACTAGAGACGGACGTACACGTCGACACTGCCTGCACACACGCAGGCGTAACTCAACGGGTAGGTCTGCTCACAAGTAGAGAGGAAACTCGTCTACCTTCTACAGGTTTCCATGCAGTCGGGCATTGTTCCGAGTACAAACGCTTGCACCGAACACAGGGCCAATCCCTTCTACACCTTGCGGTCCAATTCTTCTTCGCGTGAATTGATTTGCTGAGGGAAGACCACTTCAGGCATGAAAGGGCATTTTAGAGCTTAACGAACGGCAGTGACACGTAACGAAAGTCAGGGAGACGAAAACAAAAGCGGGGACTTAAACGTGTGCAACTAGCGTAGAGGAGCATTCGAATGCCGTTTTACATGTAACTGCTGTCCGAGATTCGCGTGGAGAGAGCGTATGTGTAACAATCCACTGGCAACACTCAGCAAAGGGGAACTTCCGGTGTGGTGGGAATTCTGAATTAGCAAAGAATCGGCAGATCTTTGACCGAATGAAACGTCTAGGCAAGTGTTTGATGAAGAGAAGGTGACTGTGTGACAACGAGGCAGAAGATCCATAGAGATGGAATGACCTCGTGTCGAAGAGTTCTGCGGAGCACTGCTGAAATTGAGGAAGACGAATCTGCTTACATGGCCGAGAGGTCCAGAAAATCATTTGTGCATGGTCCTGCAAGAAGGCGACAAAAAAGACACACCTTTCTCAGCAAAGACCACGACAGTAAAAGCAACCGGACATTAGTAGGAAGGTCACCGGAGTATGCTGCAGAAGGCGCGCAAACAAGATCTTCGTTTCCTGTGATGAAAGACTCGTTTCACAAACGCACATGTGTGGAGATGAATTTATTTTGTACAAGTACAGACTCACATAGAAGTGGTTCTATGTTGCAGTGATTTTGCGAAGATGAATGTGGTTTGTAAGAGGAGGCACATTGTAGGTGCATCTAAGAAATGTATTTGCACTTTGCAAGCATGGGTGTATTCGACTGCGTGTATACAAGTAACCTCTTGTGTAGACGCTTTATGTAAACTATGACAAGTGGGACACGTGTACTGTTCTCTTTACCCAGTACATGGCCGATGAGTTCGTAGTCCTGCACCAACATCTTCTTACTCTCTTGGTCTACCAGAATTGATATTTTACATAGCTTGCTTGTGGACAGCTGCGAGACGGTATTCGAATGTTGCGTACAGCGGAATTTTCACAGACCCTTTTAATGTACTGCTTACGGCTGCGTGTAATCGCGTTCGCAGACGAACTGCTTGTCTAGAAGAGCTGCCGAGACCGCTAAAGAACGCGGAAAAAAAGATAGAGACATGCTGTGGATCCATGCAGAAAAAAATGGATGTAAGCGTGTTGTGCTGTGTTTAAGCGAGTGATGGGACTGCCTGGAATGGAAGCGCCAGAAGGGCCAAATTTAAGGGATACACACATATCTGCACAATGGCACACGCGTGGTGTTGATACGTGTATCTCGGCCTCATTTCTAACACAGACGTATATAACGATGGTGTGTGTACGTATGGAGTGATGACATAAAATGCTTTTAGAGAATTACGTTAACTCGCTGACACCTTCCATATTAATGCGCACTATTTTGCATGTACAATATTACTGTGGTACTTACTGGAACGTTGTGGAGGAGGAGGTGGCAACTCCCGTAGCCCTTCCATCAGCTGACACAATAGAAATAAGAGCCCCAGTCACAACACGTAAGAATTTCTCTGAATGAACCGGAAAAATGTGGATACTGGTCCTGCTGTGCTTTTGCTTTGGCCCGGGGGAATATCTGCAGGCTTCAGAGAGGAAATGGCTTCTCCCACTAGGCTTCCTGAAACAAGCAAAACGTTACTGATTAGCAGCGTAGACGAAATGCATCAAGTGGATGTAGCTCAAGGTGCTCTACTTCAGCGGGTAACGTGTGTCAACTGTCTACACAGAATAGTCACACACGACCTCCAGAGACCCTTCACAGCAACGTTGGCTTGTGATGAAAAAGTACGTGGGCAGTACACTTATGTAATCTGACCAAGTGAAGCGGATACCTGACAGTCTTCCTATCTCTCCCAAGTCTTCATCAGAAAATGTCAGGGCATTAATGGGGGCAGCGTTGTTCTGTACGCAGAGTGTCACTATGACATATCGGTAAGCACCGGATCAAAAAACGGTCAAGGGATGAACAACACAGAGGAGTAAAACTGTCTATGTATCCCAAGCGGTATGTCGTGGCGTGTGGAGTGCCTGTGTAAGAATGTAGAACTGGAGCAAAAAACTCCGTCGTCTCACTTGGAGGGCTACGGCTAGCGTGGCAGGCCCAAGATGAAGCGTGAGGAGAAAAGGAAGTGTGAGGGTCCCCATGTTTGCTGAGCCGACAGCCACTGATATGGTCGACAGTTCTGGAGCACCAGAAAAGTACGACACGAGTGGTACATTAGGTGCTATCTCAGCCTGCAATGGGCAGCTCACGTAGCTATAACGCAGTACAACAAAGGACAGGATATCCAAAAAACTTACAAGGTACAATACAGAGGACAACACTTGGGCAGAAGGGAGCTACGTAGAGAGTTTGAATGTGAACGTAGAGTGTAGAAAACACTCTTCAGCTACGCTGTGCGTAAAAGACGAGCTTCTCACACAACTAAAGATGTCTGTCGTTCGACTTCTCCTCGTGGTTGTGTGGAAGTATGGTGGGCTGGCGTCGTCTTCCTCAGGTCCTTTTTTTACAATACCTGTTCTTCAAACACAGTCGTCTTAACGCTCGAATGCGACGTAGGGAACACACGCAGCTTTTTTCTGGGAGCAACAATGGTGCACTGCTACTGAGTGCTCCCGTGGTACTCTTCCCGCTGCTGTAGCATTGGCGGGGCGAGTATCCGGTGTATGTACAGGATCGTTTGTCCCACCAGGACTGCTGTTGACGTAAAAAAAATCAATGTGGTTCTGAGAAGGAAGGGTCCTACTAGGCCAGGAAGTTCTTCACAGAAATATTCAATGTGTTTAATCTTTGTGTGCTCTACGGGACACACCGGCCTCTTTCAGCGTGGCGACTCAGTTGCATATTGCATCGACAGTCCTGCTCGGTTACTTTGACGAGAATTCATGTGACGTTTTCGCCTATGAGGTTTGCGTCGACGTCGTCAGCAGGTGACAAAGTGAAAACTGGCTCCGAATATTTGTACTGTACTGAGGACCTCTCTTGCCTACATCATCATACTGGTGCACTTTATTGAAAGTGGACGGTGGCACACAAAGAGGTTTTACATCGAGCCTTTCGCACGCCTCACTGGTCGGCAAAAGCAGACGCAGGCGCTGCGATACGTAATGAGAATAAAATATATAGTGGCAGTGCGTGCTGCTGAAGAGATATTTCTCATCTCTGCCCCGCACACCTTCGCACAAACCTTCACACACACACACACCATCACACCCACAGTTGTTGTGCCTGTAAGTACGCCTTCAACCTGACCCGGATAGAGTACAGTTCTCAGTCTTCTTTTGCAGTAGAAGACACAATTACAGTTGCGCATTCGAGGACATGGCAGAACGCAAGGAGTCCTACTGTATGGTGGCGCCCGTCCATATGCTTACATATACGTACATATCCTAACACATATGTACATATGCTAACACATACGGGTATACTTTTTTGCTCAGTTAGTCTCTAAATTGTAAAGAGGGAAGCGCAACCAGGTCATGGTGGAGTTACTCTGACCCGTGTTTACTCATGTAGACAGCAGAGGCGCTCGCGTGTGTGATGTACGCATGTATCCAAGTATGTCCAGGCTGTGTCTCCCTACCTGTCTATCTACCCATCCATATATATACATACGTACAGCTGCTTATTACTTCCCGTGCGGTATTACAGATGGACAGAAGTGCACGCACAAATACGCAGGTGCGTTGTTCGCGAGCGTACACGCAACCGCATGTAAGTTCTCGAGTACACGTGTCATTAATAACCTGTGACGAGTGCATTCCCTTCTCCTTTGCGAAGAAGGACGCAGGCGACTGCAGTTGCGTTCAGTAGGTCAGTACTTTTTACACGCTCTGTCAAGAATCGTGCTGGTAGGTGTGCGAGTGCGCTCCCCAGACGGCTTCTTTATCACCTATATTGGCACTGCACGGTGCGCACAGTCTACGTGAAATAAAGCGGGAATACCGCCATGCGTCACCCAGTCCGCCGTTCGCACGGCCGCCTGTGAATTCTTCCCTGCAGAACAAAACTAAAAGCTGAAACCTCTGTGAGTTTTCTTGAGCATTCGAACAAAAAACAGTGCGTACCCTAGGCGTCATCCGTGCCGTGTGCACCTACGTGTGACGCCGTTTGTGGTAGCACTTTTGTTTCCCACCGCTGCTCCCCACAATGCCGTAATTTTGAAATATTAAGGCTAACACAATTGTAACACCCACACAGGCGCAGGTAAAAGCTGGTTTCTTGTGGATGCAGACGATGTATATAATTCAATTCTTATCTCATCTTACAAAAGTGTCGGAGGAAGTGCACCTGTGAAACTTGTTTACGTGCGCAGAACTGTCGTGTACGCCGGTGCACGCATGCGTGGAAAAGCGTTCGATGTAGGAAGTTGAAAGGCAAACGTGCCGCCATAGACTATTTTCGCAGCGCACAGAGTTTATGTGAGGGTACCAGTTGGTAACCATGTAGATGCAGGAATTGATGGATGTGTACCACGCTCCAGTGAGAGCAATCGGACCTTTAAAGAAGCCAAAAGCGGATTCGATAACCAGTCACACAGCAAATAATGTACGTGGCAGACTAGGCCGTGCTTCACGATTCACCCGCACAGCGGGCTTTTGCAACAGCGCTTCAACAGCTGAGTATCCGATCGCGTTTCATGCGTACGTTGCAGATGAATTTTTCGTGGCACCGAGGCATCATTTCAGGTAGCGTACTTACACACCTGCGTACCAGCGCTACTGTGTAGTCTACACACTGCATACCCCGGCGCAACGTTTACGGGAAAAACATTTGACTCGGTTCCGTGGTGCTGCTTGCCTAATGTCAACCACATGTCAGCGCCTGAAGAGAAAAAACTGTAGATGTCAACTTTGGCTTCCCCACAGCTCTACCCCGAATGCCTGCCGGCGCCAGGAAGAAAGCATGCGGAGCCGAGACAAGACGAAAAACGGAGAACCAGTACTGACCAAGAACTCTCCTACCAAAAACTACAGAGTGGTTCCGAAAGACGAAGGCGGAAGTGTCGTGTTGAGATTACCATGCAGATAGATTCCTTCGCTACGTCTGCCGTTGCAGTCGTCACTGTGGTGCTCGTGCTGCTGCCTTGATCCTTCCACTGCCGCCACTACTACTGCTGCACCTCCTTCCATGCTCCGGAAATCCCAGATACCAAATCAACAGTCGCGCATCACTGGCTCCGAGCGAATGCAAGTAAAAACGCCTCCAGCTCCGCCGCCGGATCTTCAATGAATTTCACAGCTTCTTGAGCTGCCGTGTCCCCTTCCCATGTTGTTTCGTTCGGGGCCAGAAGATTCACTGTTCCTCCGTCTGACAGTGTTACTTTGAAGAAGGCTTCGTACTCGCGCGAAGCAGTACGGACGTCTTCTCGCTGAGGTAGCCTAGAGGAAATACTGTGATGCGCCGATGCAGTGTCATCTGGCGTTTTGCAGGCACGGAAGTCGTCGAATCCGGCTGCCGAGAACGAACACATGCACACACGCGTATGATATTCAAACACGCTGCATGGGAAATAAGCGTGAGCAGCCACGTGTGTGCACGTGTGCGGGAACAGGCGCTGGAATGAATGGCCAATGAAGGACGGTATCTCGCTAGAGGCTTATCACACAGAGCACCTGAGTACGGGAAAACGGTATTCATAATCAAGGGAAAAATTGAGGCACAATTCAAGACCACGCTCTGTGCATGCAGATTCTACCGTCCTTGCCCGTGAGAGTTGCATGGTCGACGTGCGACCACACATACGAATAATTTCATGATGAAGACGTCTGCGTACACACTACAGTTCAGGCGATCACTCCTTTGTGTAATACAGTAGCTTTCTGCATTTGTGAAATATACCGTTCGGCATGAACTCACGAATCCCTCAGGGAGGATGTCCACTACAACATGTGCACATCACCTACTGCAGCTTCTTGTGTATTTAGTTTCGCTGGCGTACGCGCAAACGTTACATATATATATACATTGTATATGCTGACAAGTGCATATGTGTATGTGACCGCGGAAGTACCCGACAGAGAGCAAGTCACCTCCACCGGAGTCACCCCGTCCATACACCGTTTACATTTCTTCCAAAGATGCAGCTGGCAAGGCAGCAAGGTGCCTGCGGAGGCGCGGGAAAAGTACACGGCTTGCGTGAGTGAGACCTCGACACGTACCGAGCTGAGTCGGGCTAGATCGGCACTCAAACGTGTCTGCTGCCAGGTGCACAGAAATTAACGTGAAAGAATACACAGGGGAACAAGCTGAATAACAAAGGAAACTTACGTGCGAAACTTTCTGACACTCGTAACGGATGAAATTTCTGCCAACTTTTACCCTCCAGCCCATCCCTCAAACTCGTGTGTGTTGCGTTAATTGCTTGGAGAGACGGCGCTTTTTCTTGCGTTCCCATGACGAGAACAAATTTGTGTGACCAATAAATGCAACTCGCAGTCCAGAGAGAAGAAACACGTCCTCGTTCTAATTCAGCAAGCCGGTCCGAGCGAAGAATTTTCACCTGCAGATCAGAATACACACACGTACGTGTACAGGGAAAATGTACAAGTACAACCTTCCCCCTCCTCTTCTTTACATGCACGTATACACACATACGTACGTGTGTACGTCTACACCTGCTGCTAAGTAGGCCCATTTCCCAGAAAGCATCGACAGTTTATCAATCATACACGTCAGGGAGGCGTAATGTTGCATACGTCCCGTAACCGCAGGTGTGCAGCTAGCAGCGTATCATGCAATGAATAGCCTCCGCTAAAGTCGTCGTGGTCTACGTGCTCAGACAATGCCGAGATACATATAGTCCAGCGTTCGGCTTCTTTTGACATTCGAGGTTGGTGTCCGTACTTCCAGTATAAAAGTGCACATTCGTCCGCCCCCTTTGAGCATCTGATATAGGTATTTATCCAGCCGTTTAGCTCACACATACCACGCAATCCCCCACGCAGCCCCCCAGCAACCACCGAACCCATGCACATGACACAAACGTATGTATATTTATCCATACGTATTGATGCACGTTCAAGCAAAGTGTGTGCGCATATACATATATATACATATATATATATATATATGTTTCGACTTCGTACAGACTGTGCTCCTAGTTCCACTACCAAACATATACCACTGTTCCAGATATTCAGGAATGTACGCTCCATTTGTTACAGCTTCCAAGCATACAAATACCCTTTGGATTAGCAAGTAACTATTTATTAATCTTTTGTTAGACGCTAACTCTCTGGCAAAACATACCTCTTAACGTATTACCGTGGGGACAGATGAGTTTTGGGGGTGGCTACAGTATATATATATATATATATACATGCATATACGGGCATAATGTGCAGGCGTCTTGCCAGCAGAAGCAGTGCACAGGACAGCAAAATACTGTGCGCAGCGTAACCGTAGACTCATATACTTAACTGAGCACTGAGTTGCCTGACTACACGAGTGTGCAATATACCAATATATATATATATGTATATAAACACATGTCATGATTTGGGCAAGGTACTCAAGCTGAATTGACCTCTTCGTCTTCATTGGGCCATATTGCATGCGTCGAGACACTTACGCACAAGGTGTTATTTTATGTGACCACGAAGATCTATATACGTATACACTGGCACGCATACGCGTGTTGACTCTTTAGGGTATATTTCGAAGAAGCACTTTTGTCAGGTACAAACAGGCACAACACGAGAGGGAAACACCCCATATGAGTATCCCAAACGAACTTTCTCAGAAGCAAGATCTCCCAGACGAGCCCAGTATTCCCTCTACGGGACGTCGAACGGAGACGTGCCGTTCAGATAATGCTACACCGGTGCACCTGCGAGATTCTTCGAAAATCACACATAGTAAAGGTGAGCACATCTCAATAGACTAAATACATTTTACATAGTTGCAGGACGCCAGACGCTCTCGGAGGAGTGTCACACAGCGCGGTGCAGCTTTTTCACGCAGGCGAAAATGTGAGGTGAACAAACGTCTCCACTGCGCCTTCCTATGCCACCACAGAGACTACGCCACCACAGAGACTACACCACCACAGAGACTATGCCACCACAGAGACTATGCCACCACAGAGACAGCGTTCAGGAAGTCACCTGAAAAGTAGTCCCTTAGAAAAGACCAAAGGTTGCGGACAAGGTGCGAAGACCGTTCCAGTTGCCATCTTTAATAATCTTTGACACAAGTGGTCGACAAGTCAACGCTGTGGTTTCAACCAGACAACGGAGGGTTGAGGCGCTTGTGAGACTCCTGTTCGAGGTTTTGGTGAAGCGAATGTTGGTATCACGTTCGTAATTGAAACACGGTACAGGAACTGAGGGTAGTGGGGCCTAAGTATGTCGGATTGAGTACAACGACACTACGCGCTGGCCTAGAACTGTGTACGCGTAATTAGAAGACATGTGTCAGTGGGGTGGATGATACTGCTATACGTGTGCTGGAGTTCATTAACAGTGATTTCTTGCAGTAGGGAGGAAAAGTTTTACACATCCGCCGGCATGCAGTTTAGGTACCAAGGCTGGGATTTGCCGCTCGGGGTTGTGGTAGTAAGGAGGAATTATATGCAGGTTAAGACGTCGTGGCACAAATTACAGCTAAGCAGCTGCATATGCACAGGAACACGAGAGTTTTGTTTCCCGCTCTAGTCAAAAAAAAAATACATATGTGAATACAACTATATACATGTACGAACGTGTATATAAGCGTTTCCGTGTGTAACATTCTGTCGCATGCAATCGCGTATGCCACAGAGCTGCCGCGGATGGGGAGCTGCCGCAGGACAGCACGCACCTTAATTGCAGTGGTTCTAGAACAGAAAACAGAAACAAGGCACCTTACGCTATAGATAATATTGCTGGTTATAACCACACTGATAGTGGTGATGATGCGTGGCATCGTCCCACCATATGAGCCCAACTAGGTAAAAATCAAAGTGAACAACGCGAGAGACTGTATTCTACTTCCACCCACAGTACGTCGGGGGAACTTCCGCAGTCCCCTTGCGGAGACGAGGGGTTCGAATCATAGGACGAATAGATGTGAGTACCGTACTCATTGTTGATATTCCAGTGAATTTCATCCCGTCACTAGTTACGATGTCAGATGCTCATCTGTATCATACGCTGTACACCCGTCAGCGTCGCGCGCCTGCGCCTGTTTCATGCCTTTAGCCCTCGGATACGTGCGAATGCTATCTTAAATGTACTGTCGTGTTGTTGCCGAATTATTTCCACCAATAGCATTCACAACTGTAGAGAGGAAGGCGACATTGACGGCAATATCCCTAAACCGTTGACAATTTCTACGCAACGGTTGCAACTATCCAAGCGATTATTCCCACTTGTAAGGTAGTCGATCACCATCTGTGCAGGATTATGTGTCCCAGAGTATCGTAGTGGTACTCCGTCTACGTTAGATGTGATACGATTGTCCTGCTATGTTGATTGCGGGCGGCATTTACGCGTGGGCAAATCTTAGTGTACCTAGTAATACACTTCCGTGTAGCAGTGCGTCTGATTCCCTCGTGCTTGTACAAGAAATCTTCCTTGTTTCTGCCCTTTTTATTCTGTCTAACGCATCAGTGCCGACAGTGGATAGACTGGCGTGGGAGTTTTCCTCCAAGACCTCGTGATAAACTTTTTTTCTAAGGAGTACGTGTCCAAGGGCATGTAGGGGGGACGCGCTGAGCCACTTTTTTATTATTGGTGTAAGGCGTATTTAAGCAGTTCAGGAGTACCTTCGCTACCGCTGTTTGTCTGTTTCGGCCTCAGCGTTGAGCTACTTTCTTTATTATCGTTGTAAGGCGTGTTTAAGCAGTTCAGGAGTACCTTCGCTACCGCTGTTTGTCTGTTTCGGCCTCATCGTCTCGCCTTCTGTATGCTTCAACTAATTTGTTCTTTACGGTGTGGTTTGTTCTATTTCGTACTTTCGTCCGTGGTGTCAGCAACACGCGGCGGTCGTTGCCACGTCTTTATCACTCTCTAAGAAGCGTCCTTCTTATACAGTGGGTTCTAATACGGTTTTGTGGTACTACTACAACTGTGGAGACAAATAATTACTATGTATTCGGTCGGTTGAGACCGGCACGATATTATTTACTTGCTCAGCATCATTAGGCGGTGTAGCCGGCATACAAGAATTGTTAGTAGCCGAAAACCAAAGTCCACATGCATAAATAAAGTTATCTTCTGCCCCAAATGGAGCGTTATGCTTCAATTGAGCGTCAGGAAGTGTGTCGCACACATTGGTGGAGACGACCGCGCGCCTAACTGTACGTTTTACACGATAGAATAAAAATGCACACATGTAAGGAATGGACGCCTGCAATTTGGTCAGTTTCGTTGCAGCGTTGTGTGATTCACTAGTAACGTCTCGGCTGGGACCGGAGTCTATGCCACTAGTCACCAAATGGAAAATTTTGGGTAGGCAGCTCTACACGGTTGCCCCCGTAGAAAGCACGTAAAGCGCAGCATACCTTTTTTTTGGTCGGAGAACGGAACCCTCTGGCATCTCCAACGTAAACCCACGTGCACGTTTATACAATAGGAAACTCGTACGCTTGTGTATACACGGACCCCTTGCCAGATTATGTTTCACGTTCTAGGGTTTCACGCATACTGGTAACTCAGCAAAAAGATTCTTCCTGTATTTCTGTGTCCTGCACGGGGGACATCTCCATTCTTGTGGCTCTGAGGGGTCGCGAAGCAAGTTTGTTCCATTCCAGT
The DNA here is from genome assembly GCA_000727475.1 of Sarcocystis neurona. Taxonomy (NCBI): domain Eukaryota; phylum Apicomplexa; class Conoidasida; order Eucoccidiorida; family Sarcocystidae; genus Sarcocystis; species Sarcocystis neurona. The sequence goes on from KL647297.1 coordinate 1,063,825, forward strand.
ACCGTCTACTCAAGGTACTTATTCTGCCGTCTTCGAAAGGGGGCGAAGGACAATCTGTTACGGAGCTTCCACTTTCCTTTACTCACCCGTAGTAGGACATGTGCCTCGGAGGGAAAATTGGTATGCATATGGTCATGCCAACTATGGGCTGTCACGATTGAGGGCGAAAGGGATATGCAAAGGGCATCAGCTCCGCTTGCAGATCTGCTGTGATGGAGAGGATACGCGGTCGAATGCATGAGTGATACGGAGGCATATGTAAGAGGACCGCTTCGCATTTCCATGGAAAAGCGGACACCTTTTAGTCTAACGGGGAAGCGCCGCACGAGGCAAGGGTTTTTAACGTATCGTATGTAAGCTTAGAGCTGCAGGGAGAGAACTGAAGATACAAAGGCATTTAATGCTGCTAAATGAATTATTTCCGCCTTTGCGCTGAATCCTGCAACAGGAACAACCTGTGTAGGGAGGTGCATGTCGGGAATAACTTTTCATAGTAATTATCTCGGGCACCACATGTGAATGATATTCACGTGTTGTGTACTCAGTCCAAAGCCATTCAGATGCCCACGCAGGTGAAGGCATACTTAACAGGAAGAAAACGACGGACAGACACCTTGATCCACAGGAACGGAGGCCGTGATGAGCATCAAGACTGTCACAGTTTGCCCCACACGTGTGTACACTTTTACTTATTGTCATCCTTCGCGCTACACGCAGGTATTCAAGAACGATATAGTGACATTTTGGTAGTCGCCTACAAGAATACACTCCCGGGTTTGTTGTATGGACACCTGCTGCGAAAAACATCGAAGGCAAATCTTTATACAGCACGTGGAGGCGAGTTTACGAATCTGAAAGGAAATTTTCGTTAGATGGGGATGTGTCCGGATATCAAAATTACTGCTTCCCACATAAGGACATGCGTATCCCGCCATATAAGTGCACGCCTATATACTTGCCGACGTGTATCCCTATAAATCTATATGCGTGTTACTAACACACACACACACACACTAGTACGTACGTTATCGTACACGGTGACTCCATTGTTCACCGCTGCAATGCGATCGTTTGACGCGAGAATATGCGTGTGCATGTAGTCTGATTTAAGCCCCTCAGGTACCAGAAGATCCTTTCAACGCACCGCACCTGTCCCCACATTTCATACACTCTTTTTATGGTGGAATTGCTGTCCTCCCCCTTCGAAGACCGCAGGTCACTTTCTATGTTGTGACTCCTCGAGTTCCTTCTTTTTCCATCTTACTACCCACCTGTATCATGAAACAATCTCCTATTCAACTCAGAGGTGTCAAATTACTCTCCAGAGCGCCACACTCCACCATCTGTGTTTCTGTGACCTACTCACTTTCTAATGAAGTGCGGCGTGGCACATATGTAAACCGGCAACGCTGTTCCCCATTTCCTATTGTGTTACAATCAACCACCTTGTCGTGGATACGCTGCGTGAGTGACGCACTTGTAACGCAGAAAGGTACAGCAGGGCTTCGTCCTTACAAAATTGATTAATTCCTCACTGCGCATAGGTCCGGCGGTTTTTAGTAAAGATCTCTTACTCCACAACACGAGAAATTTGCCCATTTGGTCCCTGCACGTTTCATTAGACTGTGCTTCTACATCTAGTGTGTTACGAGGCACATTTTGGACGGTGTTTCCACGTCTCCCTAGCGTCTTCTGCGCTACCCGGAAACTTCGCCAAACTGTTTCCTCCAAGGCCGACAAACCATGGCGGGGCTTGGTCTATGTCCATGCTAATCTGTACTCGGAGACGAGTGGTCCACGACGGCCACACGGCAAAATTTCTCCCCTCCTTATAAAGCTCCTCTCACTTTTTGCTTAAGGGGCTCTCAAACAACTGTGTATTCGATTTTCTTCAGAATACAGTGTTGCTCACAGACCTGCGCCAGTTCTGCTGCCGCTGTTGCATGTGCCTGCTGTGCTGGTCGGTCTCGTCCGTCATTGTGGCGCTACGGTGTCCGACAGCGATGAGTGGTTCATCCCGCCAAGAAGCGTTTAGCTAGAAAACGTTAACTTGCCATTTCCTTTTCCCTTCATTCTGTTGTACGTTTTGAGGGTTTGAGGCTGTGTTACTTGTTGATCGTTCCGCCTTCTGTTTCTTCGACAGCTACTAGAGCACTGGCGACAAAACCTACAGTGAGGCGACTTGCACGAGGGGCTTGAACGTGAGCACTCAACACAGTAAGAAGCAGCCGAAGTCTTTATGAAAGAAAGAGGTGTACAATGGGTTACATATTTATTTGTAGATTCCGTCAGCTTGCTGGCTACGTATTAAGAGCTGTAGAGCACTAACCGCTCAATTTACTATCTCCAGTTCTTGGTTGTGCGATCTCCTCCTTCTTACGACATGCGTTAAAGGAGTATGTTGTCGCTGCGCGTGTAGCCCTCAATGGGAAGAGGCTGATTCTACGTCACACCCCTGCAACTTCTTCCTCATCGGCTTTCTCTCCCGTCTGATATCCGCGGCTCCTCTGTCATACTACTTTTGTTCCGTGTTCCACGCCTTCGAGCCGCTGATGCAGTGGTGGATTCCGCTGAAGGGCAGACTCCGTTCGACCTGTGTGCACCATACGCCTGCCCACAAGAACTCTGCTGAGAACAGACGTGAAAGAAAAACATTAGACTGCGAGACGTTGTCGTGTAGTCTCTCCGCTTCCAGGTTGCAGTGTCGCTTCCACCATCTTCAAAGGCCTTGGCTCCTTCCTCTCTGTTTTTCAATACACACTCTTTTTTCCTTCGAGTCCTTGCCCAAATCGCCGGTCCCGCATTCATAAAACGCTGTGTTCGAGCGATTGGTGTTTCCTGTAGCATCGCTTAGTTTTTCATGTCCTTCCAGTAAGAGACCAGTCCTAGAGCCGTACTTGTTCCGAGTTTCCTGTCCATTTGCCGCCCTCTCTTTTTTGTAGTTCTCCCTTTCCCGGTTGGGCGCCTGTGGCTCCCTGCCACCTCTCTTTTCCCTGCGTCCTGGTCTTTCCCCCTTCCCGTTGTGTTCCTGGCGTCCTCATCTGGTATTTCACCTTTTCCTTCACCGGTGCTGTCCCTCTACCCCCTTTTGTTCGTGTTCCGCTCTGCAAAGATGGCGAACATTGACTCCACAGCGTCTAACACGGATCGCATGCGCGAACATCTTTTCCTGAAGCAAATGCGAGGCCCGCAGCAACACGAGCAGGAAGAGGACTTGAGCATGTGTTCAAACGTGGTAAACTTCAGGTTATCCGTCTGTCTAAACGGCCTAGAACCGCAGGAGAAGAAGAGCACCAGAGCAACTACTACCTCATCATCGTCCTCCTCATCCTCATCATCATCGTCGTCACCTCCCGGCGGAGCTGCAGCGCACAACGCAGGACCCAGTACTGCTGCGGCTTCTAAAGCAGAAACAAGCGCCGCTACTGCTGCAGGAGAAAAAGCTGCTACAACCGCGGAAGGATCAGCTGCCCCTGCTGCCGCAGAGTCCACTAGCCCCGCCGCCGACGCTCCCGCTTCTGGGAGCGCTGTTGGTTCTGACCGTGTTCCCTCTGCTGCTGAGGAAGGTATTCCTGCTCCTGCCGCTCGTGGTGCGGGGGCTGCAGAGGACGGAGGTGGCGTCGCTGCTGTGGAGAGAGATGCGTCTTCAGCAGGAACCACACAAGTAGCAGTAGCGTGTGACGCCACTAGCAGCGAACCACGGGGAGTATCTGCTGATGTGGACGAGGAAAAAGCAGCAGCAGACCGTGAGCAAGCAGGAGAAAGCGGGAAGGACGTACAACGAGAAGGGAGAACAGAGGGACCCAGCGAGAGTAGGCCAGATGGAGACAGGAAAGAGGAGAGCGAGTTAGACGGCAAGGACAGATACGACGGAGACAAAGGCATGGAGAAAGGCGCTTCGGAGACAGGAGAAGAAGGAAAGATGGATGATACCAGCAGGAGGAGTAGCGGCGGGAACTCTTCTTCTTCTTCTGATGCTGGCGCAGAGCGGCGCAGCGGCAGCAACAGAAACGTGGAAGAAGAAGAAGAAAAAGTGGAACGCACGAAAATAAGCGAGGGGGGTCAAGTCGCGACGCTAAAAGATGTGCTCTTGGCCAATCCTACAGACAAGTGTCTTGTCTCCGATGTCGATGAACAGATGCTGATCAATATTTTCTTCAACTCCCCTGTGCGGGTAAAAGAATACGAGGAACCGTTTAATCAATGACGATACGCATCTTGCCATGCGTTCACCTACATATGTATATATATATATGTATATACACGCTCATCGACTATCTGCGTGTTTATGATACATTCAAGTCTTCCTCTCTTTCTCTCTTTCTCTTTCTCTCTCTCTCTATATATATCCACGCGCTTGTGCTTAGTACGTGTGGGTGTGCGTGCCCAACCGAGTCGCGGAGAAACACCGGCGTACGTCAGTGTGAATATTAATGCATATGCGCATATTCGCAGTTGCACGACATAGTATTCCTTTCGTACGTGTATGTATGCACCCAGACAAGAGTGTACTTATATATACATGCGGTGGCAAGAGTTTGCATATCCACATACGTCTAATGTGTGTGTGTGTCTCCGGAATTCTGTGATTCGTTCTCTCCCTGCACACACACGTTGTACGAACGTCTGAGCCAATTTGCATCACGCTGGGGACGAGATGGGGAAGTGCGAACGTGTCTGGTTGTAGTGCTTGTGGTCGCACGGAGGGCTGCGTTCCGATCGCGTGCAAACATCTTCGTACCTCTAAATTTTTTCGTCGTACGAAGTTCTCTCATACGGAGCTGCAACTCTCTGCTAGAAGCAACTGGATAAACGGATGCCTGTATCGGACACAGGCGCGTTTATTACTGCTGAGGTGTTTGCACGCAAGTATAGAGATAGGAGGTGCAATACAGTCGTGTTTCTTCCAAACTTTGTGTGTACCTCTTCAGGTTTACGTGTGTCCCTCTGCAGTGGACAAAAGTATATGTATGTATGTATATATATATATATATGTATATATATATGTATGTGTACATATATGTGATTGTATTTTCCCTCTTTCTCTTTTTTTCTTTTTTTTTCTCTCTCTCTCTCTATATATATATGTATACATATATATATATATATACGTATATGCACATACACATATGTATATATATGTATATATATATGTATATATATATATATAGTTGTGTTTTTCTCCGTGGACTTCGGTGTTACGATCAGTAGCGGTGTGCTGGATTATATGGTACCAAGGGAACAGGTGAGTTCCTCGGGTGCAAGGGTTGTGCACGAACAAGCATGTTTTAGATAGACACTTGTAAATATGACGTATGTGCGTGTACATACTTCGTCCCTGTGAAGAGAAAATGTGTGCGGGTATATATTTTCTATCTGTAAAGAATTTGAGCTACCACAGCTGCTGAAGGTGCGTGGGGACAAAAACTGCCCTCCCAATCGAAGATGCTTGCGTCCCCGTTTAAAAGCGAAAAAAAAGTGCGGAGGAATATGAGAAATTGGTGTATGCAGCTATATGTACTCGCTGTCGAACGTTCGTTCCACGTAAATAAGGCAAGACAGTTAATCCGCACTTGACGAGGGAAGCGAGGAAAAAGACCAGATCACTCCTGGGTCAACTGCGCAGTGTGTGCGACGTTCTGCAGATTACGTCGATCGCAATACGGTCAACAGTTCCTCCACCCGACTTCGAATGGAAAAAAAAGACGGGACACGAAGATGACGAAGAGGAGGACCTTCCCGAAGATGGAACGGTAGCGGAGCCGAAGGTTATCAAAGTAGGGCAGCATAGGGTGCTGTGCAGTATGCGTGTGATATTCACTTGGTATCAAGGGTACACACATGGGTTTACCCTTGTGTACGTATCGACGTATATATACGTATATACTCTCTCTCTCTATATATATGTATATGTATGAAATTATTATGTACGCATCCAGAGGTGTGCGGTGGATCGTTTGAGACAGAGATCTAGCAACTCGTGTACTTTTACATCCTTGTATGCACAAGCAAACACTAGTTATTGACAACGCGCCGGCACTGGTAAACTGGGAGCGGAGAGATCCAGAACTGTATCGGCACACACGTGTATGTCGTAGGTGGGGATAATACTCTACGGCGACTTTCTTCCCGGACGCTTGTAGGCCCACACGTGTGTGTGTACCCCGGCTGCAGATATGTAGATACATGTTCACGCGCATATGCACACATAGATGCATCGATGTCTTGCACGTACATGTGCATGTATATATATATATCTGTGTGGAGTTTTGTCATTGAGGTACATAGAGATTTGTGTCAAGAAATACTGACGCACTTTGCGTGCGTTTGTATACAAGTTTCAGTTAGACGCACACACACACCACATTCCGCGGGTGTACGTCTACTCAAACAAACTTCCTACAGAGATACAAGTGTTCAGCAAATGTGTATAAGTGTGTATGGACGCAAGCCGTACACATACATATATATATATATATATACACGTATATGTACACGTACATAGAGATATGTATATACGGTTGTTCACCAGCGTGATAAGACTCCCACCGTTAGCCAGGTCGGAAGTCAAATGCATGCACATTGCAAACACACGTGTAAATACGTGTCCGTGCTATACATGTATATATATGTGTACACATACACTTGTAGATTTTCGCGGTGGCTACGTGTATCCACGAGTAGGTAGATACATTAATACACTAGCGCAGAATTTTGATACGGTAATATCCACATTTAAGCAGTTGGTTTGAAAACATGTCAACACCTGCAGCGTACAGGATTGCGGAACACTGAAAGAGCATAGACGGTGAGTCTTCTCAATGCCGTGGACATCCGGCCTCTGTACGTGTGTGTGTGTGTGTGTGTGATCACGCTTATTTGATGTGTAGATATTCACGCGAGCATTTGTTTATCCGATGATACGTGTGTATTTGTACATAACACACACACACACGTACTCACGCACACTCTCGTCGCTCATAGAGATGTACTTTCTTTGAACAAAACATTCATATTGAATTTGTGCGTGCGTATGCCCGTCGTGTGCGCGCAACCACCTCCACTGCTTGACGCGCCTGCGATCCTGTCCTTGGTGCTACATAGGCTTCGTACGTTCGCACGCAGCTACGTGTACCCACGTGTATACACCCGGCTTCCTTTCTTACATGTAATCATGTAGTACATGTTGATGTGGCGGATCCTTCTGTTGCGCCGCCGGGGTCGTAGGTTCACAGCAATAACTCGAACCTGGATTTCAGTACGGTGCTGGACGAGACGCCCGCTCAGGTGATTACGCTGACACCGCAGCAGCTGAAGGGAGAGGAGAGGCTGCCACTGCGTGGAAGTAAATTTCAACGATGTTCTTCCTTGCACTTGTTCATCGAAAAGAACCAGGCGAACGCGATGCACACGTTTCTCAACCGTATATGTCTGTTCGGCTACGTGAACAGAGTGTATGTCAGCTGAAAGGGAGAGATTCGCCGCTTTGGGAAGCTGACTTTTGTGTGTTGGCGTGAACACAGCGTCTGCAAAGTCCGTGTAAGAAGGCGATGTGTTTACAGGGCTGTAGGCTTATATAGATACACCTTCCCCGAGGTGTATCTTGTTGAAGGCTGACCTCATATGAGGAGGTTGACATAGAGAACTGGTGTTCTTGCTTATGTGAATATATTAGGTGGATACGGTATGTCAGCGGACGCCCTCCCCATAAAGAACAACTGTGTGAATGAGTTCACCGAGTCAGAGGATCCACGTCTTCATTATGTGCTACATGTCTCTTCCGTGTTTTTCGCAAAAGTCGTACTTGCCTGTGAGCAAACGATATTCTGTACGAATTTATGTGGCGGGAGGAGATGTGCTTGTGGAAGGTGCCGCTCTGTGGAAACCAGAGGATTCAGGTGGTGCCGTTTGGTCCGGTAAATTACACCGTTCCATCGCTGAAGAGATGAGTGTCAAAGTAAACTGCAATTTCGACGGAGCTGTTCTGGATGTGAAGTCGCGCGCGGGTTGAGGCGGAACATTCCGCTTCAAAATTGTAGACGTAATGTAAAGGTTCCTTCTTCACACAGCCAGAACAATCCCTTGTGCGGAGGCGCAGTTTTCCCTGCAGGACACATTTTTTGAAGTGCACTTCTATAACGTGGACTTTGTGTGCAAATTGTAGGGGTTCGGATGACTAAAACGTGTCTTCCGTGAAGCCTGCTCGAATTAAAACTGGAGAACCACTCGTAAATTTCATTATCTTCTGCGACAAATAGTGAAAAGTGCGCTCTCTGATGTGTGAATCCTGCTTCTATAATTTGTAACATCGAGGATGAGCGGCTCTTTTTTTAGTGAGGTTTTCTATCGAGTTTCTGTATTTGTACGTCTTGATACTGCGTTCCCATTTCTACCTTGTACAGAGGTATAACTGTCTCGCACGTCTTGCCCACCCGACCACAACATATTCTGTTAGTGTTTCTTCTTTCTTCATACTATTTCAATCACGTATTTAGTCTCTTTGCAGGACGACGTCTGCCTGTGCTTTGTGGCAAACACTATGAAAATTACGATTTTTTATGTCACAGTTGTACGCTCACGTATGCTGTGCAAGTCGGGTGTCCCTCTTCAGGGAGACGTAGAAGTTCCTCGTCTGCGAAAGTGCTACGTCTCCTCCGTAGTGGCGACTGTACACATAAAAGGCTCCAAAACTTCTGACAGCTGATGTGGTGTAACGCGTTTTATCCAAGTGGTCCTTCTGTGGGTCGTTCAGTTTTTCTCTGATACACCAGTGCATGTGGTGGGCAGGTCTATACAAGCCAAAAGACGGGTTTCGTTTAAGCAGGGTACGTAAGTGTACCTCGTGGTGCGTTTTTGATAAAAAAACAAACTTGACTACTAGGTGCGTGCGTCCGTCAACCGCTGATGCGTGTCATAAGACGAAACTCCCTCATTTTTGTAAACAAAGAACCGTCGACTTGTAGAGCCGATGGCAGGAAAGGGAAGAGCAGAAACCCACCGAGGCCCCGTCGGTCATCACCTCAATGTGTGACGTCTGTTACAACCGTCTTCTCCGTAACAAGGGCACTGTGTGTGTACACGTGTATATATATAATATATGAGAAAAATACATAACTTGTGTTGCACCATATATAAGCATGAAGCCGATGTAGACAGTTACCACAAACAAGCCGCAGTTGTTGAGAACGGGGGCAAACGGTGACCACACACGTTTGCTGGGAACTGATGCGGTTCTCTTGTACAGCTGAATCAACAACAGCGCGCATGCTAACTGCGCTTACATGCCTCCACAACAAGAGAATCGTCTTCGTATCGGTCCAAGTACGAGAATTTGACTAGCTCTCAAGCGTTGCCAGTAAATTCCAATTACACACATACACAGCTACGTAGGAAGGCAGACACAAACCCACACGTAAACACACACAGACATATACGGGTATGCGTACACACACACACACACACACACACAAAAACCTGCACTTGAACGCCGGGAGGCGCGTCCGAGCTTTCGTAAGCGTACGTTCACTTCTCGCGTGCATTAGTTTATAAAAATAGTGGGAAGTCACAAACCAACCAATAACATCCCACCACCAGAGGCAGAAAAACGGGAGTCGTAGAATGCAAGTGCAGTAGCGAGGATACGTGTATAACGATGCGGGGGTGAAGGGGCAAGTGGTCGATAAACCGACGCAGTTGCGGACTGCAGCTACACTCCGACTTTGACAAGCTCGACCATGCATATGGCCCGACCGCCTGCAATTCACACACGCGCTTACTTGTGTGTTCAGATCCCTGCTGCGGAGTTTTCTTGCGTACGGGTGTACGTCACGATGGCTTTCTTATATAGGCAACGTGTCGGGATGTTGTGAATGGAAACCTGTTTGTGTGGGTCGCATCGACACCGCTGCAACGCATTAGGTGGATCCTTCTACTATGAATTTCTGCACAAAGCTGTTCTTGTGCTCTTTGATACATAGAATCGCTACAAACCTGGAGCCCGCAGGGGGAACGATGCTGTGGATACATTGTATTTACCCTTATGACTCCCTTCTTCAGATCACCTTTGTTATTTTTAGGAAGTGGTCATTTCGTTTGCAAAACTGTTGAAGATTTTTCCAGTGCACCACTCCACCCAACGTGTACGTTCCGTTTCCATACCGCTCTTCTGTTTTATCTGCGACCACTTGCTCTGCAGAAGTGTCTAGACGAGATGGAACAGGAAGTTTTGCAGGTATCCCACGCATCAGTAGCATTCTTATACGCCTCCTGCTTCTAATAGTACTGCTATTACTACTACTACTACTCTTATCAACGTGGGTTGAGCAAGTGCTGTGTCTCTCCAGACCACCTTTCTAGAACACAAGAGAAAAGGTAATACAAACCTGTGTCCTGCGCAGATGCGTCTGCGCGGAGGTCATCGGTCCATCCCTAGACACATACGTATCCAAACGTACGTTTGTACACGTTTGTATGTATCTTCTGTACACAGCCACTTAAAAGTCTGTGCAGGAAACAAGACGTGGAACACGAGCAACGCGTTCAGCGTCGTATATCTTTTGCGAGTACTCCAGTCTGCTCGATCGCTCGTTGACTTCCTTGTAGACGACGTTGACTGCAGCAGGAAGTTCGTTTTTCTCTTCCTATTCGTGTGTGAAGTGTACAATAGCGTAGTTGCCTACACACTACTCCCGGTAGTTCCATATAACGGGGAAGGGAAAACAAAGTACATCAGTGCATGTCGCTTACCATCCGGCAATCCTACTTTTCCTTAACGTTGTACAGAGGAGCTTCCCCATCGCGTCTGCGTCCGTTGTCTCCCCCAGCAAGACAGTGGTAAAGTAAACACGCACACGTGGCAGAGTGGACTAACACCTTAAGGGCAAAGCGTACATGAATTTAACCGTGTCCAGGACATTTATTATCAGAATGCGTGCGGTTTTACAAATGCATGTACACGTGTACACAAAACCATGAGTACCGCAAGTGTATACGTGCAGCCTGTTTATTATGGAAAAAAAAAATGTTCGTCGTTACCTCCTTCAACGTGAATTGCCAACGTTTTGCTTTTGTTGAAAAGCTGACCTGCGCGGTTTGCACTTGGCAATTCACCGGATAAGCACTGGTTCAGAATCACGCGATAGTCCTTTTCGCGTTCACTGCAGGGGAGGGTTCGCTATCTAGAGTTCAGCATCGCCTGCTGCCGCGGTAGCGGCACCTTCCGTCTCAAGAATAGTTTGTTGTTCGAGTTAACGGAAGGGCATTTAATGGCACGGTAACTTACATATACGTCTAGACACATATTCTGGTTATCAGTATACTAGTGTGTCTTCGTGAAGGCCGCCTCGCCTGCGGTGTTCCACAACATTGAGATGATAATGGAACCGTCTTACACGCGTATGCATGCGCACATATACTACGAACATCCACATAAGTTCACACGAGGCAGCAGGCTCAATCCAAGAATCCTGAGAGCCCACACGCGTGCACTACCCATACGCGTGGACGACGGAGACAGGACGTCCCACACACACATACACACACATGATGCGTGCATGAAGACGCTACTTTTATGCGTGATACATGAAAGAAAGAAACTTGGGTAAGATAGATCACATGCTGCATACTGAAACATGCAGAGACAATTCACAAAACAATATATTACCCCAGATGTTCGTGCTTCCCAGGATACTGTCACGTACACGTGTGCTGTCACCAAGTGTCACTTCTGACACTGCACTCCCCGCCTATCGCCTGCGTACTTCCGTTGCTGTGTTGCTCGCTATAGAATACTGGTTCGCGGCCCGCTGCTATAATTTGCCGTCCAGGCGCTGGTAGTGAACGGCTGGAGGATACTGGTATTCGATAATCTCAGCGCAGAAGCTGCGAACGGGTTTCTTTGCGAACTGTAGCATGCATCAGAGTAACTCTGTCCTGTTATACCACCAATATCCGTGCCTTTAGAGGAACTTAAGTCAAGTAGGCTGTTGGTGCCCGCTGCCAAACGTGTGGGTGAAGTAACGGCTGGAAGCGTTTGCTGCAGCACGTTGTTTGTCGTATTCGCTGTAAATACGTTTGCACAATCTTGAAATGGGACACGGGCAAAGCCGCCCAGCTGCTGCTGCTGCCCCCACGAATGATTTCTCGTATCTATAACAGGGCTTCCCCGCTGCAGCACCGGTCCGCTGACCGACTGGTCCACAGCAGATCTGTATGCTGCTGCTGAAGAGAAATCGTCATTCAGGTGTGTCTGTCTGCTAACGAAACTCCCCTTGTCGACAAATGCGCGCTGCGCTGCATCTTTCCGTGCAGAAAAATCTAGAGCTGACCCTCCAGCGGCAGTTTCTCGAATTAGACCGTTTCTCGCCGCGGACCCCAGCAGCCCAGGCGACATCGTCGAAAGAGCTGGCCACCTTGGGCCATCACACAACTCGCCCGAGTCAAGTACACGAGTGCGATACGCGAAGGGCTGTTGCTGCTGCTGCGAGAGTCGCTGCTGCTGCAGCAGCACAGCCTCGTAGCAGTCACTTCCTTGCATGCTGCCAAGACGCGAGAGAACGTTGTTACCGTACGGATGAAAGAAAGAATAGGGGGCAGGTCTCTGCACCGTTACGCGTGGGTAGGATTGGGTCCACCGTGAAAAGGACGACGGTAGAGCCGGGGGAATTTCAATATCTGACTGACAGACGGACTGCTGCGGTTGCTGATCCACTCGCTGCCGGGTGCGCTGCAGCAGCTGCCACCGCTCCATCAGTTTCCGCTGTTGCAGCTGCCAGCGCTGCACCCAGCCAGTTTCTCCTTGCGTCAACAAGAAGTCGTCTGCTGTGAGAGCATGCTGCTCCCCTACAACGTTCGCCGTTTTTAATGGATCGTAGTAGCTACTTGCGCTGCTGATGCTTCTGCCGAAAGGTACCCAGTTGCTGTTCAACATCTCAGCCTGTTGCATAGACGCTGCAGGGGCCCTGCCTGCGTTGTATTTGCTATTGTCTACAAGAAAAGGCGAAGCAGTATTCCACGCGCTCAGTCTGCTGCTTGACAGATTATCTTCTGCTGCTGCAAACCTACGGGTCACTTCTGCAATTCCCGTCGACGGTGCTACCCCTACAGGCGTTGCTCTTGCGTTTTCACGCTGAGCGTTTGCTTTCCCTTCAGCTGGCCAGCATTTACTACCAATTTCACCGCCGTAAAGACCAGGATACATAGGGGAGAAGAATCCTTCTTTCCACGCACTTGAGAATATTGAATCGCGTGAAGGATCACAGGCGTTCCCGCTGCTGTATGCATTAGGCAAATTATTGGAGTTTCCACAGGTATCCTGCGGATTGCTACCACGTGCGCTAAGAAAATCTCCGCTGCCGCTGCAGCCAGTAAAACCCGTACATGCGTTTTTCTGCGTCAATGAAGAGTCTCCCCAAAAGCTGCTGCTTCCCCTGCGGCCACCAGCAGCACCAGCAACAGCAGCGTTTACTGCCGCAGGATTCGTCGGGACGCCGAGCCGTGCAGCAGTTCGCCACGCGTCGAGAGTTTCCTGTTCAGCAGCAGCTACGTGCGCAGAGACAGCAGCAGCAGTAGCGCTTGACGCAGAGCGAGCGGCAGCACCCAGTGGACGGAAGGCAGTGGAGGTGGGCGGGAGAGAAGCAGAAAGAAGTGAGGGAAAAGTTGGGGCAGAACTGGAGAGGAATTGGCGGGAATGTGCCGCGGAGGAAGTAGGCAACCACAACGGGTCCACCTGCTGCGTGCCCTCTGCTGCTGCAACAGAAGGCAGCGAATAGAATGCTGTGAGAGTTGGCAACATCGCCTGCCTCACTTCTCCCTCACTGCGACATATGCGCGGGTACACCCATCGTACAACCAGTAGAACGCATGCAGCAGCAGCAGCAGTAGCAGAGGCAGCCGCAGCAGCCGGGGAGGGAGAAAAAAAGGAAATCGTTGGTGTTTTCTTCGTCGGAGTGGAAAGGAAAGCGAGTGCTGCAGGGCGACAACCAGCACATGGAGGCGGCACACAGAAGCGCAGCACAGGGGCATGCAACTGTTGCTGCTCCTCCGGCAGTAGCGGCGCGCCTTGATCATTCCTGAGTGAGTTTTCCGGCAGCAGCAAGTCCCCTGCGTCAAAGAAATTGGCATCATATACAAACACGCTACTGCAGCCTGCATGCAGCACGGCCACGTACGACGCGCCGGTTACCTCGGTAGTCAGCGCGAAGGAGAGAATGCCGCCTACAGCAGAAGTCTGCAGCGGATGTGTGTCACCTGAGTGCTGCTGCTCCGGCAGGTGCTTCTCGTTGGTTTCAACGTCGAGCGGGCTCCTCCTTCGCGTAGCACTGTCCGCATCGAGCCACGCCGCCCCTCTCACTGCTTCTTCGTTCGGCTGCTGCGACTCCGCTGCCGCTGTTGCTGCATCTCTCTGTGCTGCAACTCGCTGCCGCTGCTCCGTATCACGGTCACGAGCGGTAGCAGCAGCGGCACCAGACAAGCGCTGCTGCGCCGTGTCTTTCGGGATTTGTTGTCGCCGCCGCTGCGCCTGCTGCTCAAGCAAGTGCTTCTGCTGCTGCTGCTGTTTTTTCTGCAAACGCTGCATCTGCGTCCAGACAGGGGTGAAAAAGTCGACTTCGTAAACTGGCGCACGCATCTGCTCATTCCGACGCAGCAGTCTGTTGCGTAGTGACACCAGTAGGCCGCCTGCCCCTCCTCGCCATCCCCTTGCAGAGCGGCGCCGCAGGGCGGCAGCCGCAGCGTATAAAGGCGACGAAAGAGACGCACAGAAGAAGGAGGAGGAAGAGGGAAACAAAGCCGAACCATATAGAGTCTTCCACGGCATTACCAGCAACACCGCATGTCCACGCATAGACAAGTAGAGAAGCTGCGACGACGGAGAATAATCGAGCTTTGCCACCGGAAACGACCCTTTCCACGCCTCCTCAGCTGCTGCCGTTGCTGTGTCCGCTAGCCCAGCGCCTGTCCCCGCAGCAGGAGACAGAGAAGAAGACGAATAAGAAGAAGCGGATGCAGAAGAGAGCGTCTCGTAATCAACGCTGTGCCGCATGGTTGTTGCTCTCTGCTGCTGTCCCTCTTTATGCATCTGCCTGCGGCATCTCATTCCCACATCTCGCACCCTGTCGGCACCAGCATCCACCTGTCCCATTGCTGTCCGGCTGTCATCCTCTGACGCAAACATCCCTTCCTTGGTGTCCCTCCCTGTGTTGCTGCTGCTGGTCAAACTCCGACTTCTCCTGCCGATTTCTCCATTCCTGGTGCTCTCTTCGCTCCTGCCGTTCCTTGTCTCCAGCTGCTCCGTCGCGCTGCTGTTGCAGATCCTCGTGCTGCTGCTACTGCTGCTCTCCATCGCGCTCCTCAGAGCTCTCCTCGCAGCAGCATCTAGCTGCAGACGCGTAACGCAGCGCCATTCCCCCACAGTTTTTCTCGGGTCTCTGCAAAAGACCGACAGTTTGCCGTCGCTACTGAGCAGCAGTAGCTGGCGTGAGTTCGTCCAGCAGCACGCGAGGGGCCTGCAGCAGCAGTACAGGGCTTCGGTCCCAAAAGCAAACAGGGTGGACAGCCGAGTGCTGCGGTAGAAGCACCCCCTGCTGCACAAGCTGTCACTTGTCCCCGAACAGCCCCCTGCTGCTTCTTTGCTGCTCGTGTAGGTGCCCCCCTTCCCACCGTTGCTGCTCCAACTGGGGATCGTGCTGTTGCAGCTGCTGCACGGCCCCTCTGCCGTCTCCTGCTGCTGACTCTCGGATACTTCGAAGATGTAAACATAGCGCGACGTCAGCGCGCATATCCGAGTGTTACAGGGAGACGCGCGCAAAGACACAAGGGGCCCCTGCAGCCGCTCCACGCCCCGCAGCTGCCACAGCGGAAAAGTGTTCCCTGCACCGGCAGCAGTGAGGTCGGCCTGCATGTCTCTGCCAGCTGTTGCTGCTGCTTCTGCAGGCGGAGAAGGAAACACATCCCCCGATCTTTCCCCGACGAACGACGCGTCATTTATGATTTCTGCACCAGCAAACCACACGCTCTTTCCAACGGTCCCAGATATTCTATTGCTGCAGCTTCTTCCGCAGCCAGCGCTGTCGCTAAAGCCGTAGCGGTTGTCACCGCTGTTGGTGTTGCCAGCAGCAGCCATAGACGGCTGCAATGTTTCCAGCCTTCCATCGCTATAGCCCACCAGCAGAAGCGACGTGCCTGCAGCAGGACGAAGAATGACAGCTGCCGTTGGGTAACGAGAGGGACGGCTACTTTTCCTCTTCCCGAGTAGCTGCAGGCGCTGCCACAAGGAGAGGCGCAGCGACGAAGCACCAGGCTTTGCTGCGGCTGCTGCATGTCCTTCTCGAGCAGCAGCAGGCGCCACAAGAGGAGCAGGTGTGGCCGCACCAGGAGCAGCAGAATCAGCCGTGGGAGGCGGATACGTTGACAGTCCGAGAGCAGCCTCAAGAGAGGCAGTCTTCCCTATGTTTCTTAGAATAACAGCAGCAGGGGAGTGGCCATATAACACAGCGCTGCTGCTAGTGAGATACTGAGGGCTGCCACGGCTAGTGGTGGCAGAACTCCCTGCAGCAACATCGGGCGCAGCAACAGCAGGGAGGAGCTGCGTGAGCAGCAGCGCGCCGCCGCCGTCGACCTCCTGCGCTTGATCGCTACAAGCGCCATCGGCGATCAAATAGAACGATGCAGCAGATGTCCCGAGGGCAGTCGAACAGGGCACCAGGTCGGGAGAACAGAGGGCAACAGAGAGCGCTCCCTGCACGGCGGGAGCCTGCTCCGGTGTGGGAGGGGACGCACTGCTGGCCAGGCGTAGGAGACGAGGGAAGAAGAGGAAAAGACGCAGACAGCAGGAAACGAGCGCGCAGAAGCAAGCGGAGCACCAGCCACATATACGGAACACTACTGACTCCAGATATGAAGAAGAACTAGGTAAAGAAGAGGAGAACGGGTAAAATGAAGGGGCGTACAGAGAGGCGAGCAGCAACAGCAGCTGCAGCAGCAGCCAGCGGAAGCTGTTGTAAATGAGAGAGAAGACACCTTCTGAAGAAGGAGGCCAGGCAGCAGCAGCGGGAGACCAGGAAGACGGAGCGGTGGCGGTGAGCTGACAATAGGAAGGAGTTGCTAGCGGAAGTGGGACAGACCCGGGAGACGACGAGGAGGTGGAGAAGGATGACGAAGCACCGCCGGCGAGACGAGATGCGGACAACTGTGCGGAAGGAAGAGGATGGCCAAAACTTTTTGCAAGCAGCACGACGTCTGCACTATGCAGGAAAAAGGCTGCCTCGGCTGCTGGTGGCGTAAGGACAGAAGCAGGAGAAGCAGCAGCAGCAGATGCCTGCTGTTCTTCCCTCAAAAGATGCGTACGAGATCCTGCAGCACCGACGCGAGGTGTAGCAGCAGCCGCCGGCGTCGTTGCTGCAGTAGACGCTGCTGCTGCAGAAGCAGGTCGACATGCAGCAGCAGGGAGGAGGGGAGAGGAAGAGGCAGCAGCAGACGCGGCAGGTCCTTTCCCCGCTGCAGTCTTTGCCTGAGGGCCAGCCACAGAAGCATGGACAAATCCTAAGTCGGACGGCGAAGGAAACGAGCTTGTTGCTGTTGGACGAGGACGCGACGAAGCTGCTGCTGCAGAAGGAGGAAGAGGAACGTCTGCTGATCCAGCAGCAGTGCGGCCAGCTGGGGTAGCCACGCCACCAGATACAGACACAGGATCAAAAGCAGCAGGTCGCAGCGGAGTCTCCGGACTAGATACTGCTGTATGCAGCGAAGAGTGGGGGTAAGCCGAGGATGAGAGGCGAATATCCCTATTCCAACTGCTGCTTGAGGCAACGTCGCTTACTCCACTATTAATTGCCGTCATGGCGGTACAGCAGCAGCAGCAGGGCCAGCAGCAGCCGCGCAACAAGACCAGAGACACCGATAGCAACGCGACACAGCCAGAGGGTCCAGCAGAAAAAATTCACAAGCGGGCGCACCACGAGCTGAAGCGCGCCGCTCAACAGCAGAGGTAGGATCGCTTGTACAGATGCAGTACATGCAGCTTCTCGTCTGCGCGGAGGTGGGGAAGAACAGAAGACGTACGTGGAGGATTGAAGAGGCAAGACCGTTACACGGTGCAACATCGGTAACCAGACGTGAAACAGGCGGAGGAGGACGCGGAGGGAAAAGATAACTTGGTCGTATGCAGCACCAGCAGCGGTAGCGTCCGTCCTTGCCGCTAAAGAAGGAGCAGGACGGTACGCAGGAGCAACAGCAGCGGATGCGGCAACGTAAAAATTTCAGCACGTAACCACGCACAGCAGCTGTGTCATCGACGTGAGGCTACGGAGTGCGCACAGCTGCACGTGCGCTGAGAAAGAATTACGTAGGGGACTCGGACGGGGCAGCAGCAATAGACGATGAGCAGAAATAGGAGGAGAAAATAGGAGAAGCGGTTGCAAACGCACACAGGAGCGGCCGCTGCTGAGGTGCACACGGTTGAGGAAGACGAAGCATGAAGAGCAGCGGCGGCAGCGGAGGACGCTAGTGTCGGCAGCAACGGGAACATCTGCTGCTGGCTTTTGGGTGAACAAGCTAAATTTGAGCAGCAGCGACAGCAGTCGGTGAGGTGGCACGAGAGTGACAAGGATTCAGGTGCATGCAGCAACTGCATCAGGAGTGGCGGCAATAGGAAGAGCAGTAGCAGCAACAGGGAAGTCCGCAGCAACAGCAACAGGAGTAGCAGCAACAACGGCAACACTCCTACGAGCCGGAGCTGGGGCAGAACCGGTGGCGGCAGAAAGAGAAGGAGCAGCAACAACGGAGGTAAGAGCAAGAACAGCAACAAGTGCAAGAACAGCAAAAACAGAACGGGCCACAGCAGCAAAGGCACCAGTTGCGACAGCGGATGGGGTGGACTGTAACGAACGAACTGCTTCACGATAGGTAGCTCCGATGACCATTTCACCATCGCAAATGAACTCGAGTGTCACCTGCAGGAAATGCACTTTCCCAAAAATTTTCATGCAGTGCCAGGCATTGGAAGATTTGTTCCGCAGAGGTGCTGTGCAGCGGGAACGGCTTCCGATAATGCTGTGTGGGGTACACCAGTGAAGACAGAAGTGCTGCTGCAGAAAGACAGCAACCTGCTGAAGCAACGGAAGCGGGACAGGGAAGTGAAACACACGAAAACAGATGGACAGGGTGGAGAGGGAAATGGGGAAAAAACAGTCACGGCGCCTTTCTTGCAGAAGAGGGGGAAAAGACGTTCCCCTGTGCGCTCGTAGAAGCGAAAAGAGATCCCCTTCTCGATATCGAAAGAAAAATGTAAACACCACGGGCGTACAAGTTTTTTTCTGTGCTCATGCAGAACCGCCGATATGGAAACCGTTGTCCTGCAGTGTGCTCGCTCCACCGTGCTCCTGCTACAGCGGCTGCTCCTGCTGCTGCTCCTGCTCGTTGCCTCCCTCCGACTGCTTACCCACCTGTACGGCTGCGGCCGCTACAGTGGCTGAAGCAGTGCTGTCGCAGCCTGTAGTGCTTCAAGAAGTGGCCGGTGCAGGAGCGCCGGCGGCTCATGCATGCACACAGGAAGGGGTGCCGCGTCGAGGCAGGCAGTCCGTGTGCAGCTCGTGAAAAGCACGTATTTCTCGTTTTGCATGAGAAGGCGCACTGCGTATGCCTGCATCCTTGTGCGTACCACACATATTTGCGTATGCATTCAGATTCACCTATATAAAGCCATATAACAAATCTCTTTTCTTTAATCACTGCAACAACATGCAAATATTCGTATGTGCATTTATACACATACATACAAGTATAAATATGGAAAAAAGGGACATATATGACAGATATGTGCACGTGTATGTCTGCCTGAGTGACCGTGGGCCTATAGATAGTCCTTGTATAGCACACCTGTGTACGTCCAGGTACCGGTACCAAGACGTCAACCTCACTCGGTAACGTCCGCGTACCTCTCAAACCCGCTACGCTACGCACAAACTTCCAGAATGTACACAAATATGCGCATATGGACGAGAGGATGACATTCTGTTGCAAGCGGCTCCCCTCTACCTATATCTGTACATTTGTTAAAACATCGGTAGTACTACTCAAGGTAACGCATTGTCTTGCTTCGTTCACGTGTGTTCAGCCATTCATCTTTGTACTGATATTCTTGGTGTTCCTTCTCTATGCTGCTGCGCAGCCTACGGACAAATCTGAATGTAATCCGACGTCGTTACACTTCTGCGTCATTTTGGTCCTTGTCCTGCCTCTCTTTACTGTGCGTGCCCTCCCGCACCTTCCTTCTTTCTGCCATTATTCCTCCTCTCCTTCCTATGAGCGTCAGCTTTTCACCGCCCAATGCAAGAAACGTGACAGTCCACTACCTTACATTGTACACTCGTGCACACGGACAACTGCATCCCCACAGACATACACACAATACTCGCATACGTACACACGCACATATGTGTTCATCTGGGGTGTTCAGGCCCTCTGTGCCGCTTAATGTGTACCCGCCTTTTCTCTCTTGCGGATTTGAGATACGACAGCTGAAGTGTTCTCACTTGGACTTGTACGCTTTTTCCAACACTGCGGGAGTCAGCGGAAGAACTACCGCATTATCCTCGAAGAGCGCCGCAGCCTCTGGTTGGCATTGCCGCGGGATCCCTCTGGTGTATCACGCTGCGCTTCGTTGCCGTCACCATTTCGTCTGCGCGGAATTAAATCGTTCCACTGACGCATGTTAGTCACCGTTATTTTGCATCGTCTACATTCCCGCATGATAGATATACAGTCATATGGTGTCTGTCCGTACTATCTGATAGCCACCCGACTGCCTCTTTAGTCTGTCGTAGCACCTGTTTTCAATAATAAAGCTCCCTTCCGAAGGACCTCACTACCTTTCTGCACTACTACAGTAGCCCTCTGTAGTGTGCACGCGTCGACAACTTTTAGCATCCTGCTGCACCTTCCGGCGGCTCCTTGATTCTATTCGACACTACCTGCTGCATCTCCTAGTATTCCACCCCATAGTCTGTGTACCGCCCTGCACGACCGTGTCACGCGATTGATAACTGTTAGTATCTTTTAGACTGCTACTCAAATATTTTTCAGCGTAGTCGCTATCTGTGTATACTAGGTCTTAGTCTCCCTCTCCTCTGCCAAGTGCGGTGTGTTGACTACTATCTGTGTCTCTTCAAACATTCCTCTGGCCATCTCGATGTGTCACCGTGGCCTACCTGAGTATTACTTTGTACTGCGTAGGTCTGTAGCGTCCGTGCCCCCCACAGTTAAATATAACGGTGAAGCATTTCGTTCCTTTTTTTCATCCCGCCAGTGTGTCGCTTCATCTGCGCTACTGTTACTGTATCCCGCGGTGTCTTTTTCATGCAAGGTGAAACTGCTCACCGTCACTTCTTGTGTAGTACTCTACATTATAACGTACGCAGCACGCCTTCCACAACCGCGTAGACAACCGCAGTACACGTGTGGCTTTCCCTTCTGGAGTAGTAGCAGTGCAGACAACGTTGGCAGTAGTCACTGTGCAAGTGGTAGTCTCAATCTATTTCTATACGTGTTGATACAGCAGCAGTATTAAAAGCAGTGGCATAGCAACAGTCGTACTAATAGTAGCAGGAGTAACAGCAGTTGCAGTAGTAGTACCAACGACAGTACTATGGTCCTCCACTGTCAATGCGATCGAGTGTCTTGTCGAATATTGCTGGGAAGATCTATCCTTCCATTCCCCCCTCAGGTGCCCTCCTCACTGCCACACTGCCTGTGTTACTGCTCAGGTTGTGACTAGCTAAGTCTGGCACTGTCGCGATGTTGGCACGGTTTTCTTATATTTGTTGCATACCGTTTCAGAGCGTAGGCGTCGATTCCCCTGCAATAGCGCAACTCCCGGTGTGTTGCCACAATATCCCCCTATACTGGCTGAGTATTCCGGCTTACTGCGTAGTGGTCCTCTGTGCTAGCTTCAAATAGCTCTGCTACCCACGTGTCTATCTGTGTGATCATAAAGTCCGGCCAAACTACCGTTCTGTCGCTTCGTGTCGGCTAGAGATACTTTAATGATGACCCAAACCGCGTCACAGGGTTAGCATGGTAGCATCATTGTGTCACCGCATTATCCCCGTAGACTGGACTTACATTACTTTATACTTCTTAGTATCATCACATAAGCAGCCGTCCCTTCACACTGTTTTCGTTTCCTTCTATAGTGCCACAATTTTGCCTTTTCCCCCATAATAGGTTTCTCCTATATTTTCAAAAGTGTTACACTGCATCAATATGAGGAAAAATTCTTAACCAGGTCGATTTCGCCTTCTTCGGTGCCCTCTGAGCATTCCGTGTTTCCTCACGTTCTATTTTTCGTGGCCCACTACAGGCCCTTGTTTCCCTCAGTTCCCGTTTAATCTGAATTCAAATACTACGCATCTGTACACCTACTCACTCTTCTGCGCCTCACGCCGGCACCACTTGCCTGCGAATCTCCTCCTTCTGCGGTACCCAACCCTTTGTTGCATACCCATATAACAAACGCAGGACTATGAGCCGCCCTGTCATCTTCTACTTCTATATAGTCTTCTTTATACACCTCTGGGTACCACTGTCCTCATTTCCCCATGTCTCCTTCGACCGCGTGGAGGCGCGGGCGCTGCTTTGCGGCTCCGCAGGCAAAAAACGTATTAGGCTGTACTCCTGCGTGTCGCTTTCGAAGCAGTCTTCACTTCCTCTGTTAAAGATAAACCGGCATTTCCATGTCCTCCGTTCCTCCAATGGAACCCAGAGCGCTACTACTTCTTCAAAGGCAAAATTTGTGACCAGTTTCACTAGGAAGTGGCCTACTGGCATCATTTATTCAGGTGGAGCAAATATTTGTATGTTTGACACTCTAGTGAAAAGATTTTTTGAGAAAAGGTCCGCCAGTGGTCCCAGTTCTTTAGACGAGAGATACCCTTCTGCTGTTTTTCCTTGGGTGACACCCGGTTGTAGTTGTAGCACTTTCAGCCGGGGGTTTACTGGTTCCGCGTCTCCTTCAAAGAAAGTGAACTCCAGTACTCTCAGCTTGTCCAGCCCAAGATACAGCGTCACTACCGCCGACTCAAACATAAAAGGGGGCAGCACTCCCTGCCTTTCAACACGAATGACGTGTAGACCGTCTACTCATTTGCCCGCAAAATGTCATCCACTTCGCTTGCCTTCCACAACAAGAGAGTCTTTTTCTCTGACCCCCTCAACAAGGTTTTCCCTCGCACTTATATCGGCAGCTACAAAACTGTGCCGCAGTCCCGCGTCTATCCCACAAACGAGATCCCTAAGTGCTCCACTGGTTTCAACTCGGAGGTCTTTAAACATATTCAGTCCTTCAAGTGAAAGATTTTTCTGCATTTTCACTCTTTCAAGTACGACAGCGCGTTCACCCTTTCTCTTCCCGGGTATTCCTTGTACTCGTGTAGTACGTGCCCAGAGGCCTCCTTTGCAAAACACAGCGCTGGTTTGCTGCTTACATACAACGCCTCTTCCACTTCTCTCCCCGTCGCATATCCTTTTTTCGTCTTATCGACCACGCTTCAATGCCTCACGGTGTTGCTGCTGGCTGCTACAGCATGTGTGTCGTCGACACACGACCAAGTCAGAAACCTTTCACTCCACGCAACTGAAACCATTTTATAAACGGCATCCATTCGGCGGCCGAGGCGTGTCCTGTGAAAGCACAAAACATAACAGCTGGCTCGCACACGTAAACGGAATACGCTGTAATGGGTTGCTGCGCGCGGTTCTGCTGACTGGTGTCACGCGCTCAGACTCCTCGAAAAATGCAGAAATTCCCGAGTTTCTGCTGCCTCCTCTTTTCACGGCTGTAGAGGCTGCCGACAGTCATCATGCGCAGTCAATTGTAGCTTTCTGGAAAAAACCGGGTGTGCCGCGTGTGGGGTGGACAGAGGATCTGATTGAAATGGCTCGTGAACAACAGCGGCACGCAGCGAGAGACACCGTTATTCATTCTGTCCCTGAACTTCCCGGAAGGGAGATGGCACTTGACGTGCGAGATCAGAATAAAAG
This sequence comes from Sarcocystis neurona, assembly GCA_000727475.1. Classification (NCBI taxonomy): domain Eukaryota; phylum Apicomplexa; class Conoidasida; order Eucoccidiorida; family Sarcocystidae; genus Sarcocystis; species Sarcocystis neurona. Next base: position 1,087,858 of record KL647297.1, read on the forward strand.
ACGCGGCATACGTACTGAGGACTTAACAGTGGAGAGCGCCTCTTTTCCGTCTACTTCCACTTCCGCTCCTTCTTTGTTATCTGCCACGGATGGCGTGGCAGATCAGGGCGAAGCGCTGCTCATCATGACTGGCAGCAGCCCCACACATTTGGACACTCTCGGAGAAGCAGTTGTGGAGGTAATTCGGGAGCCAGCTCGCGCCCTTCCGAAATGCAGCTGGGAAATAACACATGAAAAACACTTGATAGAATGAGGCAGTAGCTTTACTGCAAGTCGACCTGCTGCGTGGGAACACCCACGCAAACTCAGTAAGCAAGGATTTAATTCTGTCCTTCATGTAGAGAAGCAGTTGCCTCACGTGCGCTCGTATCACTTACAGTACACAGCTGATGGACGTCTTCGTTGTGGCATACCTGACAAAAATAATTTCTTAGTGCTTGCGTCTCGTCCCCACGCGCCGGAGTTAGTACGCAAGGGGCTACGCCAGCTACAAGTCTTCAGAAAATGTAGTGAACGCATGTGTAGTATCTGAATTGTAAAAATGTACTAGCTTTCCTGAGTGCGTTAAAGATACAGCAACGCATGTAGCAGGACATGTTCGCCGTACACAGTGCTGCAACACGTCAAAGCAGAAAAGTCGTCGTAAGTCGCTTTGGGGGGATACGACATGATGTGGCGTAATCAGTGCCACCGGAGCATTCTGTCCGCCACGTCTTATTAAGTGCAGTTCTCATGGGAATATATGGGTCTGAAGCATCTCGCAGTCGGCTTCTCTACGTGTAGAGGAGGTAGTGAGCAGTCTGAAAGATGCAGAACAAAAAGGAGTATTTAAATATGCTTCTACGCGAAGGTCGGTACCCGTCGGTTCGACGCAGGTTATAAAAAAGTCACAGCGTGATAAGTTGCACTCTACGCTTATGTTGTTGCAGGCTATGTGGGAAAAGCACATGCGGCAGGTGCTCGGACGCGATGGAAGAGGCTTTTCAGGATGGGTGGCCCTGTCCTTTATGGATTTGGAAGTCCACATCATGACCCCTGTTACTCGGGAGCGTTACGCACTGGAGGAACTCTACAGCCTTTGTCCCCGAATTGATATTTCTGATGCTGTTAGAACCGATAAGCTGGAGGGATTTGAGTTTATGAGTGGCGGGATTGAGCGCTTCAAGCCGGGAGGCCCTCCCTTTGATCCAGAGGTTGATGCAGACTACGGTCTTTACGAATAAATTATATTCACGAGTTTGCCTCTACATACACGGGTTTTTGTGGATACACAGGTATTCAACACGGAGAAGGCTTTACATCATTTGCCTGTGTTTTGACGTTTTTTTTATGAGTTCAAACTACGTAGGCGTCATGCCTTGCAACGACGTTGGTGAGCCGCTTTAAATTGCTTTCAACATAATCCTGCAAGCCGAGCACCCTGCAGTTTTCAGCTGTGGCAACATTCATAGAGAGCAACCTCTCATACGCTTCGTCTTCATCGACGCATATGTTACGAGAAGAGGGCAGTAAACTGGGAATGTGCTGATGCGACGTGGGGGCGCTCATGTAGGGCCTGGAGGAGTGCTCTATGTATCTGCGCGGACGCGTGCCTTCTTACGGTTGAGAACTGTGCAGGCCATTTACGAAGAAGCGGCGGAATGCGGTCACGTGGTACGAAAAATCGAGTATGTGCTCATAGTCTAAACTGTGCATATACCCCGCAGTGGCCAACCGGGAGGTGGGTACGTAAATATTTGTCAACGTATGCACGCGTGTGTATGTAAACTCGTGAATAGAAATACAAGGCTCGACTGGGTGGAAAGCGCTTCACGGTTAGAGTGGAGCGCAAAATATAATTAATAAGGATCGATCACAACCACATGCGTCTGTGATTTCCTTCATCCATGCGCTCGCTACAGAGGTGGAGCACGAGGGGCGTTGCGCTGCAACAGTCTTCATCCGTATAATAAAGGGAAACAGCATGTGCTTTCATTACAAGAACAACCTTCCGAGGGTGTGTTCCCGGACTCTTTATTGTACTCCGTTGCAGAAGTTAGGCGGTTCACGAAAGACTCTTCTTCGAAGGTATTTTAGAAAGGTGAAAGCCTTGACGCGCGGTAAAACGTGTGGAGACCATGCGTTCTTTGAGAAAACATGTTGACCTTCTGAGTGCCCTCTTTCGTGTCCGTGTCAAATGGAAGGGTCACCGTTAGAGCTGCCATCAAGGTCCTTTTGCCGGGACTCGTCAGACTCGAAACTAACGTCAGCTCCGTGTTTCCACTGAGCATAGCATGGCTCGCAGTTACACAAACAAAGAGTTCCACTATCTGTTTCGCCAGCATTCCGTTAGACAACTCTCTGTAGTCGGCCTGTTTTGGCTTTGTTTTGAAGGGCAGTAGCTGAGAATGACTTTACCTTGTGTCTGGAATTTTTCGGTTCTCTGTAGTCTTCTTCATTATCCCTCTCCGGCAGCGCACGTTTGCTTCTACTCGGCTGAAAATCGGTCTCTTCCCATCGTTCTTGAGAGTAGTATCCTCGAGGGAGGCCAAATGGTTCGCGGAGAGGTGGCTGAAATAAAGTAACGACGTTTTTGTCGAAGTGAATCCCTTCGATATGCGAAGCGAGCAGAAAGGACGAAGGAACAGGACTGGAGGAAAGCTGTCGCTTACCGTGTCACAGCAGGTGACGCTGTGCCGCTGCTGGTCCACAAAATATTAATCCACTATTAGAACGTCAAACGGATTGATAAGCAGCGGTCTCACAATCAAACCACAAGGAGCTGATTCTTTCTGCAAAGAGTGTCTTTTATCAATAGAAAAGTGGGCGCCGTCGCGGACTGAAAGGTGTGCACTGCTGTGTTCGCCGTCGTCTTTGTCCGGAAGCAGTGGAGTGTCTTTCGCAGTGGGAATCCGCACGAGCCGCACGATTCCTGCTCACACGTGTGCTGCAGAATACGACATCGATGCAGCAGTCTAAGACTTCTGCTGGCCAGTACCTTCTGAAGTTCCACATGCGACTGTCTGCAAGAAGGCGACAGCGTGAGCAACGCAGACCATTCACTACATAGCACGCTTTTACGTGTGTATCCCACGAAAGCTGCAGAACTTCTGCACTGTAACCGCAGAGCTCAGGTGATATCGTGCCCAGCAGCTGCCCGCCGTCAAGAGCAAGAAACTGAATGCCCTTGGCCCGCCATTGCCTCAGATCCATCCTTCTTGGCGCCGGTAAAGCGCTTTTGTATTCTTGAGTGCGTTTGAACTCATCACTCAAGGGTGAGGCGAAATTTTTACTGCCGTGTAATTCGAGCCCGCTCATAAAACCGCCCTCTGCAAGCATCAACGGGGATGTGGTAGCAGGAGCTGCAAGATGCAGAAGTCGCAGGAGCCTAGAATTCGCACGTTTTACATCAGAAGCACCTATCCGTGCAGCAACGTGGGGCCCAGCGGTACAGGAAGGTGCAGCAGTAGAAGTAGCCGCATGAAGCGTGACTGCAGCATGATTAACAATAGCAGGAGCCTCACCAGGGAACTTCCTTGTATGAATTCTTTGTAAAGAGAAGTTAACGCGTTGTGTACCGTGCACGACATCAAAGCATCGCTCGAAAGGGAGCGGCGAATTACAGTGGTGTTTACCCGCAAGAGCAGAGTGCTCCACCGAGTAATAGATATCAAAGTAGGCACTGCAGAATGCTCGAAATTGCGTGACTTACTTATGGAAAGCGGGTCCGATACAGCTGAAAGCGGCGGGAATGAGCATAAAGTTAGCTGTCGTCTCTGCAGAGCCAGAGCCAGCAATCAACGAAAGCGTCTCACCGGCACCAGGCGTTGCAAACACTACAAGTAGATTCGCTTCGACGCACTGCTGACATAGACCGGCGTCACGTAAACCTGTAAAGCTCTCGTTCGTGAAGCTTTGTCTCCCGAGCTGACTGATGGTTCTGTGCATGCGTGCCTGCTACGTGGATTGTAGTGACGAGGTCGAGAGTGTCGGTACGAAGAATCCAAAAGTCTATCTTCTCCTCCGCAATGGTAAAAAATTTTCGAAAGCACTGGCAACACGCGTGGTAGTGGAATTGGCTCGATGCATTGCTTAACTATTGCCTTACTGTGTTGAGGTATTTTTTGCCGTTTACGCGTTCTGGCGCCTGTCACCATCGTAAGCGCAGCTTGACTCGTCTCCTCTTGCCAGAAAGTAACGCACCTCGAAGAATACGAACCCGATCGGGGCAAAGGAGCTCCGCGTATGTGCTATTTTCCGGCTTGTCCCTCCATCGAGCAGGTGAATAACTCGTAAGCTAGCTGTTTATACGATAATCTGGCAGCTGTGAGACTCACACATTTTGGCAATGGATGTTAACCTCTATCTTGCTTCAAAAGAAGCTGGCACCCTAGCAACCTGTTAGGACGTCAAAATTGTCGCTGCCGTACACGACGTTGAGCAAAGACTGTGCGTACTCTAGGAATTCAACGCTCCGATACTGATCAATAGGAATAACGATATCTGCCTGAAGGTCGATGTTAATTGTTCGCTAATTATGCTGCTTGACTTCAAGAATTTTAAACGAGAGATATTACTAAACGACGTCCATCCTCTATGTCGAAGACTGCCGCTGTAAATAGATCCGGACGCGTAGGCTTGAACATGGCGACTAAGCCATGCGAGATCCTGTCGTTGGAAATATTCCGGGTCTAATAGCGCAGCTACAACGGAACGTCCTGACCAGCTAAGGGCTCACCGCACTTCTGTTCAAATGTAATAAGAAGGTTCATGATCTCACCAACCAGGGAAGTGAAATGGGACATCGGGGACCCACCCTCGAATTCTTCTTCGTGCACGGAAAAGATTAGCGTGTAATTGAGGTGGTGCTGCAACAGTTTTTCCACAGTGCTTTGCCATATCCGGAGCATGAAAACCAGCTTTTTAGCGCTACACGATACCCAGAATTGAAAGAATCGTGACATGCCCTGTTGGGCTGCGAGGAGCATGCCGTTTGCTTCTGTAGTGAGCCGCAGTTCTCAGTTGTGCGTGTTCGTCTTGACAAGGTGTGTACCGCACCGTCAAATTCGAAGAAAGCTGGGTGGGATAAAACAAGGTTTTCTGTAATGGAGTATATTGTGAGTAAGCACTACAGGTGCGAGCCAGAAGGGTCTGACCAAAATTTTTTGCATACGCCGGATTATTTTGTAATCCTCGTTCTACGCCCTGTCTCACGCAAGATAGTCGTTATTCAGTGTGCTGTTCCGGTTCACGTGGGGTCAAGTTGAAGGTGATGTACCTCTCTGAGTAGCACTTTACATCTTAAGCCACCGGGATTGGGTTCATAGACGACGACGAGTGTATCATTCGTTCGATTGTAAACAGCCGTTGTCACTTCTGCGAGAAGCCCAGAGAGTTAAACGATCGAGAGACTGTAGGAGACTTTTATGAACTGTGCGCAACAGAAAGTCATACTTCGCCAAGGATTGACAGGATTGAGATCTGAGGTGAGTTTGCCTGAGACCTGTTAACTCACCGAGAGCGTCTAGGTCACTTTTTCCAACAAAGGTTTCTGTTCGGAGTGTAAGCCTCACCGTATCGAAGGCACGACATAATCCGCTCTCAGTTCTGCAAAACGACCAGTATGAGAAACAACTAGGTTTCGCCAGAGAACACGTGCCACCTCTCACACGACGACGACGATTGTGTCTGCAAAGACGATTTCCTTAATTTTCCTGCAACGCACATGATGCATGTCACACCCGAATTTCGCTTCACCGCTCCCGTCCAGCGCTGCACCTGTTAGCATCCACGGCGGGAGCTGTCGCCGGCGTCGTTTTGAAAACGTCGATCTCCTTCACCTGAATGTCAAAGTAAAAAGGCTGAGAGATGGTGACATCCTTTGAAACGTAAATACCGCCGTCATGCGGGTGATGACAGTTCTGGTTCGGCTTCGGCTTCTTTCCTCCGAAACTGCCTTTGATCGCGGCAACTTAATGCCATGCTTTCTCCGATTCTGCAGTATAGACAGCATGGTGGCTCGCGCAAAAATGCGGTACGAACAGAAAAAACTTAATTCCTGGCTGGAAGCTGCCTGTCAGCTTTTGCAGGATCAATAGGCTGCAGTAGAACGGCATGAGGATATTTCCTGCTCTGTATAGTTGCAGCTCCGTTCCATTTGAAATTGTGACTCAACTGAAGCTTTCGAGAAAACCAAAGAGAGTCAAGCAAATGTTCAGCCCTCCGAAGAAAAATTGGCGTGTACGTACACTCCGGAGGCGTTTAATGAGATAAAGAAGAGTACTGCTCTACCAACTCGCGCCGGATATTCTACTGCTGTCATGTTGCTGATGAGATTCGTAAGTATTTTAACATTGAGGAGACGACAATTTGAGCGTAACTGATGTGCCACGACTTATAAACATACTTAATTGTATGTATTTACATAAAGCAGGACTGCGTCGCTTCAAGGTGACCCAGAACGTCACCGTAAATTCTTACCAGTGGCTTCTTGTAGGGTATTTTCGTCGTGGACTCAGGCCGACTCTCGGACGCTTCCGACCTGTCCTTTTGTAGGTCGCCAGTATGTCGGGGGCTTTACACAGCTCTGTATCTAGTTTCAAGCATCACGATATCTCCGAGTGTCCGACGACTTGGTTCCACATAGATTGTGAGGGGCTGACTGAGGCTTGCTCCTGCACGTATTTTCTCTACACCGGCCTTTGTGTCCCAATCAAAGCAATCTGAAAACTCTTTTTGAATAGTGAATGCGACCTCAATGGGAGTAGCCCGTCTCCCCAAGTCTCTAGCAACCTGCTGCGACAGGGGTGTGCGTTAGCTCGTCCGTCTATGTGGCGTGTCACTAACGCAAACACGTGAATCTATCAGATACGCCGAACGTGATGTATCATCCGCTATTATGCCGTACTCCTCAATTTTAAGTGCCCGCCCACTTTCACCATGCATTCCCTTACACGAAATCCCCGTGCGTGTAATATTTTCCTTTTTGGGTCATTTGGTTGGGCTAAGAGTATTTGCTACACAGCCGCCACACTCGTTCGGTGAAATAGTGGACTGCTGGATCATCTTAAGCATCCTGCCCCCACTTCATGCGAATGCAATTCTTCAAGATGCGCCCTTAATGTAATAAAGGCTTGCTGAGCTGTCAATTACTTGAAAAAAAGTTCAAGGTTATGCGCGAGCATCCTGCGCTTATTTCATGCGAATGCACTTCTATAAATTGCACGCTAAATACGGAAGAGGGTTGCTGAACTCTCCATCACTTACTTAGAAAAACGTGTTCTTGAAGGGTGGCAGCATGCACGTAGAAATAGTCTGTTTGTAAATCGTCGTACCATTTGCTGGGGCCTCGCCAGCGACTACTAGCGTACAGGTGCGTCGGTTGCCGAATGCGCAGTTGTGACATTCTCCTCAAACAAGACGGTTCTCCTCTACGAAGACGGTTCTCCTCTAGGTTTGCCACAGATTACTAAACGCGACAATTTTGTGGGTCTGGACAACGCCTACGCCCCGAACAGACTTTTACCAAGAAGAGACCTGAGAAAGAGTGTCGCTGCACGCTGTGGCTCAACCAGCTGCACCGATCCGTGCGTGCAGCAAAGAAAATTTTCGCTTGAAACGTTGAGGTATATAACTCCCACAAAGACGCACAGAAACTCGCAGTTGTAAATCAGCACGCGTGTGTGCGTGCACTCCACGTGGATGGGGCAGTTTCACCGCGACCTTACTGCCCCTGCGCTAACGTAGGTGCATGCCCCAGCATGCAGACTTGTGTGGATAGGGATGTAAACACACAGCCGCGGACGTATTGAAAAGAAGGTGTCGATCGTTGTTTGGCAGGCTATACGGCTGTTCAGCCTTGCGTCGCGCCTGCACTTAATGACGTCTGCCGCCATCCATGGAGTGTCTTCGGGAAGGCATGAACAAACAAAGCAACCAGTGAAGCAGAGCGGTCGCAGGAAGCGATAGTCATCCTGTAGCTGCTGCGCTGCCACAGCTAACTTCGTAGGGAACTTTTTCTCCCCCCTGAACCCGGATGACAGATGTTCTCCGGCGACGATCTAAACTTGGGCACATTGCATTACCAGGCACGCACATTACACGCCACGGAGTTAGACTGCGCTAGTCAATACACGATAACGGTTCGATTTTCTGCGTGGCGATAAGTTTTTGCCCTCTACCTCGTGGGACAACGCAGCCGACTGCAGCTACTCGTGGCCTTATAAAAGCTGCCTCATAATAAGCGGGAACTCTTTTTATAGAGAATTCCGCGTCGTCAGATTACTGATATTGAGCACCTTTTGTAAGTACAAAGCCGCGTTCGTCCGGCTACTGCGCATCCTGTCTTTTTTAAGTCTTACATACAGCTAGGAGGTGAACAAACAACTCCTGGAAAACGCAACGCTTTGTCGCACCCGCCTGGCTGCAAATCGGCTGGCCTGTATCACAAATATCTCCTTCGTCAGCGTTCCAGCGTATTTGTCTCACGTCAAAGCGAATGTGCTTTCTCCTAGCTTTCAAGGCCTCTCTGGTAAAACGCGCTGGCCGCTCACTTCCAAATGTCCTGATGTGTGAGATAACAGTCTCAAGGTGTATCCACGGTTCTATTTGCGTACTGCACGGAATATTCTTTTTGATGCTGGTGCAGGCTGCGCCGTATGTACACCAGAGCTCTCCTGTTCACACGCGCGACGCGTGTCTGCCAGCAACGGTTTTCATCCTCAGCTCTGACTTGCCGCAAGTCCGTATCTGAGACAACTCAATATATTTTACGTAAACTGAATCGAAACTCAGGATGGGAACGGCGCTTCCTTTATCGTTCCTCCTTTTTTGCGCGTGCTTCACCAACCAAGCATTAGGCCAGTTTCTGGGTATGTAGTGCGCTTGTTGAATGCCTTCCACCGAGTGTCCTTACGCGTTCCTCTTGTACAGCAAATCTGGCCACTAACGCCCTACGTGCTGTAGCTGGCGCGGCGCAACAGCAGGTGGCAGCACAGCAACAAGCGGCGCTTCCGGATGCTGTGCAGCATCCACAGCTGCCCTCTCCCGAAGAACTGCAGCGCATTGAAGTAAGGGGCGCATCAGTCATCAATACCGCGCTTCGCTAGAATATGGCTGCACTGATCGCAGGCTATCCAACAAGTCCAAAAGAACCAGGTTTCTGCGGGCGGTGAGTTGTTATCGCTTTCTTTAGATACACCGGCAGGCACGAGAGATGCACAGAGCCGTGGTTTCTCATCCTGTAAACGATGTGCAGAAACAAAAAATGAGGTCAACGAGCTCTTAAAGTACGTCTTCGGTTGTCTTCCGGCATGGATAAAACGGAGACGTAATTGTCAAAGCTCTGGAACGGTGTTGACCGTAGCAGACACCCACGTTTAACTGGCACATGCTTATATCTTCAGCGATTACAAGAAGCTAGAGCAGGATTTGGCAGGCCCCCTAACGGACAAAACCGTTACTCTGAAGACCGAGAGAATGAACTTGATGCGCAAAATCTCCGCTCTAACCAACGAAGTCCGGGCGGCTTATGATCGCCTTCATCCAGGTAAAGATAGCTAGTGACTTTCAACGGCGTCTGCGAAGCGAGACAAGGTTTCAGATATGGTGAATACTCCGCTCATTATTGTTGCGAAGACCGCGGATGACGACGCGCGGGCGGCTGCCAACCGCATCGACGCCTTGGGTACAACGAACTGAGCTGTGAAGCTGAAGTGCTGAAGCGATTTCTTTGCGCCCGACTGTAGGCTCGTTAGACGACTTGCAAGGAATTGCGTCTCCCTGTGCGACGTTCCACCAAGAGCGCGAAGCCCAAAAGAAAGAAATGGAGTGAGCTTCTATCGTCAAGAACTTGAGATTGACGCTTTACAAGTCGGTTTTCTCTCTGCACTGTTGGCGGGTCGTCTTAGTGCGTGCCCCGCTGCCTGAACAGATATTTGTACATATTCTCTGTGAACACATACATAAATATATATACATATATATATATATATTTTCATTCAGTCACATATCTCCTGTATGCCTCTCTGTGTATATGTGTATAGTCACACAGAGGTATGTTGTCTGCTCTCAGCACTATAGGCATGAATAAACGTGCGTGTTCCAGAGTAGCGCAGAAGATGGACAACTACGAAGAGGAGACGCGTGCTTTGAACCGCATGACCCCCGAGGAACGTATAAATTATGGTACCGAGATAAATCTGCCACGGTGGTTGATACCAGCCGTTGCACAATGCATCCTTATGTCTTTCTATCTTATGTATATGCGTATGTACACGGATATACACGAGTGTGCTTTTCGTGCAGACCGCAACATGGCGGAGGAATATAAGGCTAAAAAGAAGGACTTGCAGAAGGCGATGAGGAAAGCAGGTGCATCGACTTGTCTACGAAAGGATGGCACTTGCATCCTGAAAATTATTTACATTCCATGTGTATAATATAGAGCGAGAGGCGGGGCGTCTGACTAACCCATTCGCCGCTATGTTTGGAGGTGGCTAGAGGGGCGTGCTGACCATGAGAAGAGCCGCGAAACAACGTGGACCACGGTAATATTTACATGGGCATGGAGAAGTGCGCAGGTGCAATCACCTAATCCACGTAAACACATTGCCCTCTTGCTTACTACGCTACAGACGGCTGAGCCAGCAAACACTCAGAATACAGCTTTTGACAGGTATCTCAGGTGCAATCATCTAATACACGTAAACATATTGCCCTCTTGCTTACTACGCCTCAGAATACAGCTTTTGACAGATATCTCGTACCCTACAGGTGTCATCGCCTCCGTCCGTTTCCCTTTCATTCTCCACGGCTTCCTGGTGTGCCAGCAGGGGCTAGAGTACTACATCTGCGCGACGCCGCAGGGAAAGTGTGTCTTTACCGTGGAAGGCAGGCCCATTCCCAGCAAGGAACAGGGAGGCACCTTTTTCGTGCATCACCGGATAATTTAAATATGGTTGTGTATTATGTCGACGATGACACAATTGTGCGCCCCTACGTCCGTACGCAGAGGCACAGACGTACAAGTGAATATGTGCTTGCATGGTGTGAGGGCAATCAAACACATGCGTGTATACGCAAGGGACAGAAAGGCAAATTCATTATGGGCGTAGCTGTGTTCCACCCAGCGAGAATAGTAAGGGCACACTTCGCCCGTATGAGCCTCAAGGGAAGTAAACCTTTCTTCTGGAGGATAAGAAGGCTGTGCCCCTTTTCAACGTAAACTTGATTTCAGTAGACTGCGCCGACACACCCTTCACCTCTCCTGGAAAAAGTGTGCCACGTGCAAGTGTGTGCATATACACATACACTCGCAGACGTACGCAAACATGAGCCGGTGCTGCGCGAGTAAAAAAGAAGCCCCCTTTACGCGGACACAAGCGTCAGCGTTCCGCAGCTGTTGCTTGCAGCGTGTGAGTCCCAGTTTAGGTGACAACACCTATTTCTTAACTCGTCGTATTCTGCCCAGATATAGACAGAAAGCGCACCCCACGCACTTGTTAAATCAAATCACCTTCCAGGTGCTACACTGCGCACTCTCTTCCAACGTTAGCTACTCTTACATCTGGATTTCACATCACCTGAGTAAGTCACCACAAACCTTGTCTCCAGAAGAGTCGTCACACAGTGGAGTAGGCGGTAAAGAAAAGAACTCAGTTCCGTTCAGGAGGCTGTACTGTCGTATTTACGTACAACTGTCGATCTCGATCTGCAAGCCCCTGTACTTACAGAAACGTGTCACCGTAACTTCACGTGAAGTCACCGATAGATTTAAGGGGGCGGGGACCCGACTTTCACAAAGATGCTTTCTCCATTATCGTCATGCACTGCAACAGCGCTTCAACAATACCTGCGTGAAAGCGGAACTCGTAAACGAGACCAACTCACTACCAAGCGGACGCCGAATGCACTCTACATTCGCAGGTTGTGCAGCTCACCCTCTGAATGAAGGGGGTGTCAGGTCAGCTTTTCTTTGGCGACTTAATACGTTTGGAGCGACGCTTTGTCACGCACACGTTTACAAAAAGGTGAAGCGACTGACAATGGAAAACAGTGGTTTTTCTCGTCATTCGCCCCCGCTTTCACACTCTTGCTCCTCCCTTTCTAGTGGAAACTTCGGGTCCAGGCTATGCTCGACGACGGAGTTGGTGCGTGGGACCGCTCACGACGAGGGAATGCTGTTCAGCCTGTGTGCCTGTAACCACATCCTTAAGTTGATTATTTTTCCCTGAAAAAAGTTGAATTTCCGCACGGAACATACACGTGTATTCCAAATGTTGTACTACTCATCTCCGTATTTCGCAGAGGGATACGCCACGGTCCAACGCACACAACATTGGGACTGACCGACGTTCGCTTGCTTCTAACAGACACACGAGTCATGACTACAAAGCAGAAGTTCTTGTACCGCCCTGATCTGAGCTAAGGTAATCCAGCCATCGGCGTCACAAGAGATGATAGTAGAAAGAAAGCGTAGGAGTCTGCGCTACCAGACAAGTGGAGCTATATACCCATATGTGTATAGCTCAGCTCCACTGGAACATCCTGCAAAAATGTAGCAGGCGGAAATTGACAACTCAGTTGTCACAATAGTGGCAGTATCTGTAACAGCAGTACACATGTTCAATGTAGCGACTAAAGAAATTCCTTGAAGTTCACACACGTCGGTCCGACGTGTATTTCTCCCCCCAAGCTCATTTACGTGACACCGTACATGGAGGCACACGACGAGCGAAACGAAGTAAACGGACGCTGCTGATGCTTTACGCAGAAAAAGATGCTTTTTCCATGACGAGCGCGGCTTTCACACGACACCTATCTGAAGAAGACAGTATGTCCACAACCGCGTCAGAACTACTAGAGCGATTACAACGACGCTTGCTCACCCACGCATCATCAGCAGCACCAGCAACTGAGGGTACGCACCAGTTGTAGATAAACTACAGCGGACCCTGCGGTACTCACATAAAGCTGCATTTGCAGCTGCAGCACCAAAGCGGTTGCACAGAAGCGTGCTTTGCCCTATAATGAGGAAGCCATACAGAAAGGCAGCGACAACCTGGCCCAAGTAACTCTCGCCTTCCCATCATTCCATGCCAGCAAACAGCAGTTAGAGCGTATTCGTCTCATCAACCAGCAGCTGTAGGTTTATGCACTGCGACAGCAGAACAGCTCCACAAAGGCCTACCTAGGACACGCCAGCAAAAAACCACCGTTTGCCTGCGCAGTTCACGTGACTGGCAACACCAGGGAAGCCAGTAACACTGACTGCAATCTCAGAGATGTATCCGTGACCCACAAGATGCAGTAGCACCCCAACACTACCTGCGACGGCTTGGCGAATAGTAAAGGATGCGTGACTTCTACAGCAGCATTAGTGACCGAAACAACACTCGAGCAAGGACGACTGCAGCAGCAGCAGTTCCACGCCATCAAAAGGAACAGCAGTTCGCCCGTCCCCAAATAGTCGCAGGAGCATCTGCAGCAATAAAACATATTTTGTGGCAACTGCAGCCGCCAAAGGCACTAACGCATTTCAAGAAACTCCTTCTGTAGCAGAACTACTACCGCCCGTACTGTGAACTGCCGTAGCAATCACAAGTATCTATTTTCAACCCACACGCACGTCCACGCATGTCTCTTCGTGAGGTGCTGCTGAGCTGTATCTCTGAATGTGATACTGCAACGGCAACCCTTCAAAATGGGAAACCGTTTTAACGCTTCCTTCTGACACCGGTATGTATTTGCTGCAGCTGCTCTGCCACACTGGCAAAGCAGATTCGTTGGATACCGGCACGTGTTTACAAGAGCTGCCCTGCCACACCGGTGAAGAAGATATGTTCGAAGTGAAGCGTTTTGAACGACTTCGCAGGTTTTTGCCAGCACGACGGTGTAATTAAATAGACATGTGTCCATCCGCACTGCCCAAGTGAAAACATGCGGAACTACCATCAATGAAACAGGTGCGGTGGAGCGTACGGTAGTGGTGGCTGGTGCGAGTCTTTCCACAAGTAGTAGCTGCGTAATATACCTGTGTGTCGCTTGGCTTCGCCTGCAGTGGGCGGAGATGAAGGTCGATGAGATCTAGAAATTCATTGGAGAACGCACTGCACAGATGGGTGAATTCATTTCTTCCTTCAGTCGTCCACCGTTCGCAACTTTCTTCCACTTTCAAAACACTCCTTAAAGTATGAGCGCCTCTCCACAGTGCACGAAGGACACTCGAGAGGAGTGAAGGGAGGACGTTCAGCAGAGGAAAGTCGAGCACTGCGTTTATAGCTTGTACTAATCCATTGTAAAAAGTGCAGAGTGGAGGATACCACAGCAGCGTCAAACGCTTCTGAAATGCGGCGGACTCCGCCTGTTCAGACGCAGTAGAAGCAGCTGACGCAGTCAAAGCAATCGCATGTTCCACGCCGTCGGATGGGCCGCAGAACAGCGAACCCGGGGACCACGAAGCAGATGCCTTCTCCATATCCTGCGGCAGTAGCACGCGAGAGTACGACACACCACAGTTAATCAGTCTCTTAGTACCGCATGAAATATACATATATTTATAGTACACAAGTGTCAGAACATCCAGCTGGACCTAAGTAGGTGGAGGATGCAGCAGCGTATACGCGCATACGTACGTGTGCCACTGTGTGATTGTATCTCTGTATGTGTGAAGAAGCGCACTTGTTCGCACACAGAGAAGCCAACACGACACAAGGAATTTCAAAAAACTTAGATCCACACAGAAGGTCGTATGAAATACATGGTAAGCGAGAGACGCAGACACATGCAAAGCAAAAGCGGCCTCGATGGAGTTCAGTATAGCCAGAAGCACAAACCACATGTGTGTCGAGATTCGCACAGAGAAGCGAACGAGACGGAAGTCACGTTTATCCGCTAATGATTACCAACCCGGTCGGGCAATACACAAACAACATTCAGGTATTTTAAATCGATGTCAAACGCATTCACGTGTACGTGTAACTGTGTAGTTACACATATATATATATACATATATACATGCATACATGCTTGCTTACGTACGTTTGTGCGTATACCTAGACATGTTCGAATGTATACAAATATGTTATTCTTATAATAGAGCAGGAGCCACATATATGACTGTGTTGCTGTGAAATGTCGAAAAGGAAATGAAGTTTTACAAGATACAGCCGAAGCAATCCCCACCTCAGAAAATACGTATTAGAAGATGGTTCGCGAGCAGGAGAAGGATACAGACATCGCGCGTTTTAGATGAAAGAATCGGTGAGAGGCTTGAGAAGGCTTGCATTCACTATTCAAATGTTGTGCTTTTTCTCCCGAGCTCCAATTTCTAGTGCATGCCCCACGGCTGCGTTCCACTGTATCTGCAAGCGTGCTGACCGAGTGTCTACAACTCCATCCACTTCCAACAGGTATACACTACTTTTACGAATACTTTCACCAGATGCAGCCTCCCCCAAATTTCCTCGGTTTGCCATCTTACCCCTTTTCTAAATATGCGTATATATTTGCATACGTACGCATACCTGTGTATCGTCTAGACTTATATGTGCGTGTACCGCAGCGACCCCTGTATACACTTGTAGAGATACACGCCCACAGGGGTTAGCCATACATTCGTATGCGTACACAAGGGCATGCGTATACACATATATGTACGCATGTGTTTATTTCTATACATGTATATTATCTGTGAAATTATATACACGTGCACTGCCTAGATCTGTACGCAGTGGCTCTCAAGCGTAGGAATAGCATTTCGCAATACGTTTTACGGGTGCATGTGTAATTCGTTGTCAGGCACTGTGTCCGATTTCTTCCTCCGTGAAAACTTCTTCGCGCCCGCTCACACTCGCATTATCTCCACACGCGCAAATCCGTGTCACCACATCTGTCCCCTTCTTTCTCTTCCGTGTGTGTCCGTGCCCATGGTGTTACGTTCCACTTCTTCTTCCTGGCCTTTATATCTCTACTTCATACCCAAAAGTCTACCTTCTCCTCAGGGTTCTCCTCCCGCTTCTCCTTTCTATCAACTTCCTATAATTCTCCAGTTTCGTAGAGTGACCATCTTTTCTGGAAAGTCCCTCCACGTACCAAGCCTCTGCAGTTCTACTCCATACGCAGTGGGAAACCTAATCTGCTAATACACTCTCGACCCTTCCCCCTGAATTTCTACGTATCTTCATCGTAGACATAAAGAAGTTTCAATCGCTCTCCTCCGCCACCTTGAGCGTTTCTTCTTCGTCTGTCTGCGTCTGGCTATTCTACCTCTTGTCTCTCTTTGTTTTTTACATTTTTACGTGTAGGCCTTCCCCCTACCATCACGCGCTGTCGTATCCCCATTCTTTCTTCGTCGTTCCTCTGCTTTTCCTTCTTCCCCTACTCGTCTTCCTGCCCACCCCCTAACACCAGTGATGTTAAGGGAACACCTATTTTTGCTTACTTTAACGAAATTCTGCACTGCGACAGAGGCTAGCTCTTCGACGACTTTTCGCAAATATGTCTCAAAGGCCGGAGCAGCCGCAGCAAAAAAGTAACCTCCTACACGACTTAGGTTGGCCGCTGCGTGGTGCGTCTCTCGATACACTGCACACACACTCTGCTGCTCCAGCAGTCGAAGGCAGACTCGTCCTTCTGCTGCTCCTTTCACTGATCCTCCTCCACCTGCAGCTGCTGCGCCTTCCGCTGATGCTGCTGTTGCTTGCACTTCTGCTGGTACTTCTTGTTCTGCTGTAGTCCCTGCTTCTTCTGCTCCAACAGCAATGCTTCTCCTGCGTGCTTCCTGGGCTAAAGCGCCAGCCTTTAGCACTGAAGAGAGCAGCGAAAGAAACCAGGTAACTTGATCCGATAGCCAAGCAGCAGATACTTCATCAATTGCCTTGAAGAGAGCTCTGCAGGCAATGCACACAGCATGCAAGAGATAGCAAGGAGGTCAAATGACGAAAGAAGAAGAGGCGCAACGAGCAAAGAGGGAGCAGACGAGGCGGTAGACGTAAAGAAAAGACGCGGTTAATGCTGCAGGCAGAGAGGGGATCAAGCAGCGCATCTAAGGGAAACGAACCACATGTAGCAGAGAACAGGCACCAGGAAGTGGCGTATGAGAGGAAAAGACTGCATTCTACACAGCAGAGAGGGAACAGGAGGCAGTACGCAGAGAGGAGAGAAAGCATATGCAGCAGAGAGTCACGTTGAAGATCGCCGGATACAGTACGACACGGAAGCAGAAGTAGCAGGAAAAGACACAGATGTGGCAGAGGAGAAGAAGGGAAAGCAGACACAGCAGAGAGGAATGCAGAGAAATCGGCACACATAGAGAGAAGGTGCAAGCGTGTCAAAACGCGTTATATACAGACAAGGTGTTCACGGCGACGGCAGCGCACAGCAGGTTAGAGAGTGTCTACATACTCAGGACACGAATACACATTCTTTTTCACTTCACGGAGAGCTCGCCACTCAGGAGGAACACCCAGACGGAGGAGGAGAGACAAGGAAGCAAGCGGCCTCAGTACATACAAAGGAGGAAGAAGAAATTTTCAAAACGAACTGCAGCGCGCGCAAGAGCCCAGCTGCTAGTGAGCCAGCAGACGCAGCAGGAAGAAAAAGAAATGCAAGAAACAGGAACAGCGGCAGCAGCGTCGGAAGTTCTGTAGCAAAGCAGGAGCGTGTAGGTGAGGGGGGGGACACACACGCACTGCAAAGAAGCAGGGGCAGTCCACCGGAAAAATCAGGTTGAATTGTTTACACCGGCTGGATCAGACGCTTGAAGGAGTATGACAACTAGCGGGGATTTTCGACGATAGAAGAAACAGGTGCGCTGCAGCTTCATACTACACGCCTACAGGAAGGTGAAAAAGTTCACACACAGACCACCAGACACATGAAGACGAAGCGGCACATTTGTTCTGCCTTTTCGCTCAAGCAAGCGCCGAGAGCATCAGGAGCAGGAAGAAACCTAACACTAGCCTTCAGCAGTCATCGCCTGCAGCAGGACACTAGTAAGAGGTCCACAAGGAAAAAGTGGGAAGGGAGAAGAGTATCCGCTGCAAAAAATGCAGGCAAGAGAGAGACAGAAACAACAGCAGCTCGTATGTAGGGAGCTGGCGCAGCAATTCTAAGCCGCAGCAGCCTTGTCCTCCTTCTCTTCCATGCGTTCTTTCATCCGCGACTAGAAGTACAGATGGAGAAATAGTGAAGCATCGGTAGTGTATGGCTACTGCAGAGCCGTCAACCGAGGAAATGAAAGAGAGATACAGAAAGTAACAGTACACAGACAGAGCCGACAAGCAACGCAGAAGGAGGCAAGAGACTGTCCATAGAGAAAGCGGATGGAAGAATTAAAGAAGCGGCAGAAAAGGTAAATCTACCCACACGGACTGCAAATTCTGTCGTCAAGGAGGAGGAAGCAGTGTATACAGGAACGGGTAGAGGTAGCGCGGAAAATAGATTACGACACAGCAGAAAGGGACACAGAAGCAGGAGAAGCAGTACGCGAGAGAGCATGCACGTTGGGCAGAAAACACCGGCGAAGACATGGAGAAAGTACAACAAGTAGCGGGACAGAGGTGGCGACACACACGGAGACACAAGGGGCAACAGGCGAGGCGCAGGGAGCACACCAGAGATGGAGCCGCAGGGAACTGGGAGTGGTAACGCTAACACTATCAAACCGCCTGCTGTACAAGAAATCACTTCTTCATATGCTACAGTATGCTAAGAAATACCACCTATTCACAGAGAGTACGGACCGGAGGAAGAGAGGAATAACCTGCACAAGAGCACACGCAGAGCATGCGGGGAAAAACGGAGCAGCAGTCGGGAAGGAGAGAGAATCGAAGGGTGATCCAAGAAACACCACACGGGGGAAAAGCAGGAGGCGAATATTCACTAGACGGTAGGAGAGGAGGAAAACAAGAGGAAGAGACATGCTAAAGGAGTAACAGAAAAGGGACAAAAGAATACACAGGACGCAGAAGACCGAGCAGCAGTACATGAGGAGCAGAGGAAGCAGCATCTAAGCACTGCACCGCACATACAAAGGGAACCTTCGAGAAAAAGAGAGCAGACGCACCTGTGCAGTCGTCAAAAAAAGGAGACGCCAGGGCAGCTTTCAGAGAAGAGAAAAGAGGATATAAGGACAAACACAGCATGCGTGCACACCCCAGAGAAAAGCAACACACATGTTCAGTAGCACGAGTAACGGTGAAGAGAAACAGCAGCGGCACCAGCCCTGCTGCAGGAGCAACAGCCTACACAAAGCAGCTGCAATCTACACAGATCCGGCAGCAGCGTACGCGCAGCAGCAGTCAACACAAAGCAGGAGCAGTGGAAACGCAGGTTAAAAACCAGGAGAACAGAAAACAGCAGGAGCAGCAGCAGCACACACACAACACACGCAGAAACGAAAGGCATTGCATTTGGTGAACGTACGGACGCGGACTTCGGAGAAGGATCGCAAGACGAGTGGGTGTTTGCTAGGAGGGAAGTCTCAACAGAAGTGTGAAAAGACACGTGAGGGCAGCAGGAGGGCGACAGAAGCAGCAGCCAGAAGTCTGGAGAAGAAGTGCAGCAGCAGTCAGCGTCGGCACGTTCCCGAAGAAGCACTTGCCTGTACTGCACCGCAACTTCAAGCACGCCCGTCGCCAGAAGATTTGCTGCTGCACATAAGGCCCTGCACGCAAACATTGCACCTCACGGCACTATGTTCCGCTCTGCTTTTGCCCTTTTTCTCTTTCACATTCTTCTTCCCATCTTCCTTCTCGTTTCCCCCCCTCTCCTACTCCTTTTCTCTCCTTTCTTCTTCCTCTGCCCGCTGCTTTCTGCCGCTGTGTCCACACCTTTGCGCGTCCCCCGCTGTCTGTGTCTCTTCTACCATTTCGCGACGGTCCCTCCCTTACGTGTCTCGGTTTCTGCGTCTGCCTCTGTTCCGCCCCTCCCGAATCGCTCTCTGCCTCCCACTGTGGCCTTTTCCTCTATGAAGGCAAACATTCGTATGTTGAGGCATACCCTTGTGTTGCCTCTCAAGATAGCCGAAAGTAAGGGCCGCGAAAATGTACACGTGTCTGCGGCATTTCTTTACTAACACAGGCCACACGACAGCTGTAGCCACTTTCCGCAGGCGCTATGACACAGACGTGCGCACATACTGCGCGCGCATATGAGTGCGTACGTATGTCCATCGCAGCTACACATGCATACATATACATAGATGGCTACTCGTAAAAAAGGAGAGAAATAGACATAGAGAGAAACACATATACAGAGGTACGTCTGTACATCGTCACTTTTCCTGTGACGCCTGCTCGTATCAATTCCCTTCAGCCACGCGCAAGCAGCCCCCCCTTCTTTCCAGGAATGTTATCGTCTACGTCCGATACACACCTTTACTTACACACGTATACATATATATATACATTTGAATGCGTTTCTTTAACAGTATGTAATTACGAACAAATCTACCCACACACACACTCCCGTCTCCGGTTACATATTCTAACGTAATGCACAATTTCGCTCTATAAACATTATGCAAACACAGCGGTACTTCTACGTGTGTAGAGCAGACACTTCCTTCCTTGAAAACACAAGTCCGTCCCAGGACTCCAGCAAAACAGAGACGGTTGGGCAAGACACGAACAGGCTCGCATACGAGAGTCGACTCCTACTGCACACCGATCCACACAGACATACGTGTTTATAAGAATATTTCACTCTCTCGCTACCCCAAAGATGTGGGGAGAGTCATCCATAAATAAATAAACAGGTGCACAGGCTTCGGAAAAGGCTACCCTTACAACTATAAGTTCCGTCTTACCTGTACACACGTACGCATACGGACGTGTACTTGAACATTTGTAGACAAATCAACCTATGCAAATATATACGTATCTATCGGTCTATCTATCAGTCTATCTATCTCTCTACATATATATATATATATATACCGGTGACCCGACGTAGTATCGGTGTATCGGAACGCGATAGTGCATCCGCCTTGCGCACGTCTTGATGTGCGTAGATACACATATAAATAGAGAGAGAGACAGATATGTAGATCGACAGACGTGTACTTCTACACGCAGCTACACACACAGACATACAAACATGTACGTGAGTGGACAGCGGTGACACACAAATATGTACAGAAAGATCTGACTGGCTGAAGGTGTTGCACTGACGCTCTTACATGTCTTCGTACACTTCTACGCCTCCATGTACTTTCCACGTAACTCTACTCATGAGGCGTCCATCTCCTCTACGCAGACATATAAATACCGTGTAAACGGACATACGCACACTTAGGTTTACTACGCCCTGACATACACAGATGTGCCTACATACATCTCCATCACTCACACATATAAGAATTGTGCATTCACGGTGTGTGTATATCATAGAGGCAGACAGACAAACGTGTACACACATGTATACATATATAAGGTGTGTGTGTGTGCGCCTATAGGCGTGTATGTGTATGTGTGACGTGGACGCAGGCACAGAGGTAGGTGCATATATATGTGGAAATGCGGAGCTTAGGACACTTGAGACAGCGCAGCTGGCCCTTTCTCTTTGCAGCACGCATACGGAAGAATTTACGGTTAATCAAACAGACGACTTCCCGCCCACTACCCACTTGGTAGGATAGGAAGCACACTGCTTTTCGATCGCGTGCTTTCTGCAATTGACGGGGAGGCTGCGGCGCTTGATCATCTCCGTCCGCAGCTGCGTCTCTGGCAAAATGTCAAGACGACGCAAGTAGCTGCACCCATCACACAACAACACACAGATACACTCGCACACGCACACACTGACAGCTGCGTTCAGAAATACGCTACGCAGGAACATATTCGTCATTCGGTATGCGCATCTGCGTGTGTGCACATGTCTGTGTATACGTGTGTGCGTATGTACGTGTGTGTATATGTGTTTACGTGTGTGCATACTTGTGTATATACGCATGTGTGTGGGTGTGAATACGTGTGTGCATATGTATACGTGTGAGTGTATGTACATATGTGTTTGTGTGTGTGTGTGTGTGTGTGTATGTGTGCATGCGTGTGTATCTATCTATGTATCTACATACAAATATATATATATATATATATGTGAATTTACACACGTATGTGTGTATGCGTGTGTGGGTGTCGGTGTATATATGTGTATACATACGTGTGTACACATACAGACGTACATACGCCTGTAATAGTTGTGTATGTGTGCACGTGTGGGTAGATGCAGATATACGTAAACAGATACACATGTGTGTACAGGTGTACAGGAAGTAT
This sequence comes from Sarcocystis neurona, assembly GCA_000727475.1. NCBI lineage: Eukaryota > Apicomplexa > Conoidasida > Eucoccidiorida > Sarcocystidae > Sarcocystis > Sarcocystis neurona. The sequence goes on from KL647297.1 coordinate 1,110,117, forward strand.
ACACGTATGTGGAAATCCGCGGACGCGTGTAAGCGTAGAATGCGCTTTGACGTATGAGTGATATTATATCTACGGTGCAAGCACAAGTAGCTGATACCTGTTCATACATTTGTGCCGCCTGGGGTGCAAACACACGCGTGTCTGAACATACTATGCCTATATTTTGTGTACACCTGTACAAGCCTAGTGCAATATGAACAGATAGGAAGATGGTGCACGTGTTTAATCATATTCGCATGTGTTGACGGTGCTGCCTCAAGACGGCCACGTCCTCAATATATTCACATATGTGCCTCTTTAGATAGAAATATATGTGCGCATATATTCATACATATATATATATATATTTACGTAGAGAAAACGCGAGAGACAGAGAGGCCGCGGGCACGAGCTTGGTGTATACTCGCAACATATCCTACAAACGCATGTGTTAGGACTTGTGCTACAAATACAAAAGCAGACACTCTACGTCTTTATACATGAAAACGTTTGTACGACGTGTTCACAGACACAAATATGCCAGCGAGAGCGTATCATGCGCCTATTTACTAAATGTACTACAGATGAGTAGTGTGACCCACGGGTGGCAAAATTGTTTATATGTATGTACGTATATATATATATATATATATATATATTTGCGCGTGAACGCACACGCATAGACACGCACGTACACCCACAGGAGGAGATATACGTATACATATCCAAGAGGGCGTTTGCACACGTGTCTACACATATATATACATATATATACACATATATGTAGGTGAGGGCCCCCCCATACATAAACAAGAAGAAACGCGTATATATATGCCAACGAATATGGATCCGTATCCTCACGAGAACAAATGCACACATATATATACACGAGTGAAGACACACGTATACATATATACGTATATACACATACATATACGTGTACCTACAAACTTTAAAACAAATATACGACGCACCACCGACACGGTCCAAGAATATACCCGCGTTGATGTCCTGCTGCACGTGTAGGGAGGGGATTTCTCATTACACGCGCACGCTGGTGCGCGATTTTGTGTGTAAATCTATCTACCTGCAGGTGTACGATCTTATGCGTATGCCGCTCGATCTCTGTATCCTCGAACTTACACACGTATATACCTAAACACACACATATATATATATACACGCATATATCTCTGCATCATTCAATTTACACACAAATATACATGTTTATATATACATATATTTACGTGTCTATTTCTGTAGCCTTCAATTTACGTATGTGTACACATAAATACATATATATATATATAAATCTCCGTACTTATTTAACGCACATGTAGAGGTCTACCCTTGTCTCTTTACACGTCACGCCAGCGGTGCTCCGTCTGCCATGGCAGTTTATACATATACTGCTGTATTCATCTTCAACTACACACGTGCATATGATTTCTGTCTGTATCCCTCTCTCTGTACACACAGATACTTTCTTCTGTACCTACTTTTACCGTGCCTCATGCTTCACTTTCCTTTTCTCTCTCTCTTTCTCTCACTTTCAACATATATGCATCTGCAGTAAAGGCTCGCTCTGTACGTACGTATATGGACACACCTGTCTTTCCTCAGTTAGACGAGCCCAAATAAAATACACGTAGTGGCTGTTCCTGTCGCGAGAGAATATATGCGGTCATCTTGTAGGGGACGCAGCTTCTGCTGTGTATATGCAACTGCTGCTGCTTCCAAATCTGCCGCAGTTGCGCTCTCTGCTTCTGGTGCTGCTTGGACTCGTCCTCCTGCATCTCTGGCGAAGGCCCAAGATGGGTGCTACCACTTATCTTGCTTCCGCTGTAGCTGACTCCTCTCGTCCTGCCGTTGCTGCCGCTCCTGCTACCTCTCCTGTTACGGCTCCTCCCGCTGCTCCTGCTGCTGCTCCTGCTGCTGCTCCTGCTGCTGCGTCTGCGTTGCTTCATGTGGCGCTTTTTTCCTGGTCTAGCACCTGCCTCTGTTGCTTCTGAGTTGTCAATAGGCATTTCTGTCGTTGCTTCATTTGGTAATTATCTTTCCAACCCCTTTGTCGCTACTGCTGCTGTCTCTGCTGCTGTTGTCTCTCCGGCTGCAGCTTCCCTGCAATGTTGCCTCTGCTGCAACCAAGTCATTCTCTTTCTGCTTCTGGTGTGTCTCTGCTTTTTCTTCCCCCTGTGCTGTCGGCGTCCCTTGTGCTTCTTCCCCTTCCCCTTCACTTGCTATTTCTGCTTTTCCTTCTTCAACTTTTGCGCTTCAGCTGCTTTCCCTTGTTTCGTTCTTCGACTTCTATTGCACTGCTTCTACTGCCCCATCTCCTCCTATTCTTCTGCTTTTACAACGGCTTCTTCTTTTCCTTCTCCTCTCCTCTCCTTTCCTCCTTTTGTCCTACCCAACAATTTTGACGATTTCTGCGAAGTGGGTGGCTGAAGACTCAAGCGCGCGCAGCAGCGCCTCATGGCAGCGTCGACGTTCCCTTTCCACCTGCAGGACGACGGAAGAAGCCACAGACGACTACCAGAGAGAATGACCGACGAATTTCTCTTTTCTGCCGTTTTAGCTTTCTACGATGCTGCTGCTCCCCAAGCTGCTGCTACCTAGCCTACTGCTGCCCCTGTCCGCACGTTGCTGTCGCTGCTGTTCCTGCTGTCGCTTTTGCTGTTCACACTGCTGCTGCTACGCTTCATGCGGCGGCCAGTGCCTTGCCGTTCCACATACATACAAATGCGTGCACACGTCTATATGTACACACACACACACACACACAAGTGCAGATCCATATGCATACATACGCATGTATATAACTAGACATATACATATATGTATGTACGCATAGAGAGATGCTTTATAGTGAGACCGAGGACATACGACCACGCTGCAGACGTCTAAATATACACCTACGCGGGACTGTCCATCTGCTTCTCTGTCGGTCTTTTTATTCAAATCAAGTGTCCACCTCCACGTGAACAAAAATGTACGCTGGGACATGCAATGTACACATAGACCTTTACATATATATATACATATCTATATAAATAGATAGATATGTGTAGAACGGTGCTATTTACGATAAAGGGAATTAGAGAAATGTACATCCATACATGTGCGTGAAGGGACCCGTGAAGGCTTGTCTAGATCTCTAAGTTTATACGAGAAAGAACACTTTTCTACCGAAGGAGGAGTAAATGCAGACCCACCATAGCCGAGTGAAGGTTAGATTCTCGTGGGGAAAGGAAAAGTAAAATACGCACTTTCATACGCGAAGAAAGACGATTACTCCTCCACGTCAAACTGCATTCACCAAAAGTGTTGGTATATACATGTGTTTCTCACAAGTAAAAGATTTCAGCTCCAAACACACACGCACACATGGATGCAAACCACATATATATATATACACATATATATACATATATGCGTGTATGTGCAGCGTCGTTTTTTCTTCTAGATCTCCTTATTTTATAGAAATAGACATCTACCTATCTATCTATCTGTTTATCTATCTATCTATCTGTCTATCTCTCTCTCTATATATATGCATCCAGCGTGTGCGTACACACATGTATATATATATATATACGTATCCACCGTGTGCGTTTTAGGTAGAGAACTTCTCGATATGAATATAAAACTAAACAGACAAGTTCTTCAAGTACCACTTCTCCTGCGGAAAAGGAGAACTGACCTGCCGTTGTAACTCTCGTAGAGGTTCACTTTCTTGCGGAGACCGCGCCAGCAGCAGCAGCACTTGCTGCACACAGCAGAGCAAACTTTTTCTGAGAAGAAAATTCACTAAACGCCCAGCAACAACGGACGTAGGCAAAATATCAAATGCAAGGAATTCTCTTTTTTTCTGCCCCCCTGTCGCAACAGCTCTTTCCCAGCATCTTCTTGGGAAACAACAGACGGCAGCTGCCTACAAAGAATGAACGAACGCGGCAACATTGACTTTCGGCTTGATAGTGAAGCCATCCGCAGGCTACGTCGTAAACATATCTAGACAGCAACCGGAGAATATGAAAACGCACTATAGAGAAAACGGATACTATGACAAATGAATACACATATATATATATATATATATTATAAACTATATATATATGCATGTTACACACACACATATGCGTGGGGACACATAGATAACCATATTTGTACACGTGTGTCTCTCTGTATCTATTACCCCATCCATCTACGTGCACGTACGTGTCCCTGCCCCTCTCTTTCTCTCTCCATACATACGACCTTTGTACATTTTACTGAAGAAGAACAGCAGTGATTACAAGTATAGTCACCTCATATACATCACATGATCACATATAGGACATGGCGGATAAGAGCAGCACGCAAAATAGGAAGCTATGCTAGGTGCGCATGCAAAAACAGCAGAGGGGTCAGCCTTGGAAGTCTCTACATGCACACATATATAAATGTTTATTCTTATGTGCACATATGTATATATATATGAGCAGATACACACAGACATGCAGGTACACGTCAATGTCAGTATACATGTATGTATACGAGTACGTACGTGAATATTTCTCTCTGAATTTACATAAACACACAAACCTAATAATACGTATATGGATGTAATTATCTGTATAATAAGGTGCACGTGCATATATATAACCCATATGTGTATGTGTACGCATATACATACACACAAGTACACAGAGTTCCACATACATATACACACGTAGGTATGCAGGGAGAAGGCGACGACTACGCAGGTGCAGACTGCTGAGCAGTGTAGTGAGTGAAAATATATACTTCTCTTGCGAAGATAGCGGCATCAACTGCCTCTGCGTAAAGTCCGGCTCCGTAGTAGCTGCGAATAGTCCACGGGAGCGCGAGCGCCTGCAGAGAAGAAAAAGAAGAGGCAGCGAAGGAGGCCGACGAAGGAGAAGACAAAAAGGCGTTCAGGGGCAGAAGAGGGTGAGTGACGCATAGAGATCTCAGTGAAATAGGAAAACAGGCGTGCATAGACACGTGTGCCGTCGAACGCAGAAAATTTAAAAAGTGGGGTTCATACACCCAGAACCAAATATCGCTTCCTAACAAAAGTCAAGAGGAACACGGACGCAGGTTAACGAGGACCACTTTAGTGGAAGAAAGGACGTGAGCCACAGACTTTAAGCCAGCCGAAGTTACAGAGGAAGTACGTGCAAGCAAATTCGTCGGAGTCAACCGTCTCTCTCTACACGTAGAAAATAGGATTATTCTCGGTTTAGAAGAAACGCAGACAAACAGACACAGCTACACTAAAGAAGTTTCACTCCCCTCTTACGCACAAAGAGAATATCTGTATCCATTTGTGCATGTGTGGACACAAACGTACAGAGGCAAGGCTAATAAATCTAGGAGCGACAACAAGGAGAGGCTACAGAAGGCGACTCGGTGGAGTTCGGTGACAAAGACGAGAACTGCAAACAAAAAAAGGAAATTGTATAAACATAGTTTCACACACACGACTGAAGTAGACTGCACCAAAAGGAAGCACCGCTGATACATGTGTATACTGTCCTGTACCTAAGGAGCTGCAGCATACATTCCACTACAAGACATATACATATATACAGGGAGAAAAGATACACAGGCCCACACACGCATAGACGTATCGCTGTATACACGTGGAGAATGTGTAAGCAACTATGTACGTTCGGAGCGTCGTCGGAGTCACGAGACATTTCTGGACTCCAAGTAACATCGAAGTCGAACTTCACAAGTTGTAGGGGAGAAGAGAGAAACGAGAAATTGACAAACATAGAGAGAAACAGGTTTGCACGTGCAAAATGGTAGGGATCTTCCACTCCGAGGTAACACAGAAAGAAAGACTCGGTAGGACTGCAGAGAAGAAGCGAGGGCAGAAGTTTTTTCTGTTTGTAAAGAAAGCGAACACGGCAAAAAGAAGTCGCTTGGACTGTACGTACACCTGGAGCAGGAGGCCCCACAGGCTTCAACACACGCACAGACAACAGATGGACGGTCTGCTGCAGATGCCTATACGCCTACATATATATGTACACGTAGGTTCAGGTAGACGTAGATATGTAGAGAGACCTATACGCAGCTGCAGCTGCGCATTACATATGTGCGTGTCGTTCTCTACACATCCGTATATATGTTTGTTCATATTTTTGTACGTATGCGTACGACTTTGTTGTGTAGACGTGTGTGTTTATACGCATATATGTAAATATACGTATGCTTGTGTACGCATGTCTGTACACATCTGTGCGGAGTATCTGTATATACATAAGGATACTTGTGTGCGCCTCTATATGTATTTGGATGCATGTGCACCTTTCCCTTGTCCGAGATATGTTCTAGTGGGCACCTGTACACAAGCTTATAAATTCAGCAGTCCAACCAGGTGAGAGTGCAGTTCCTTTACCTTCGCCACGTCATTCTGCGCCGTCGCTATTTTTTCTAGTGACGCCTCTTTTCTCGAACGATCCGCTTCCGAAGCCAAGAAAGCCTGATGCCCATTTACACGTATTTCACTCATATACACATTCATGTATACACATGTATGTAAATATACAAGCACGCGTACACATACACATATACTGGACATTTTCGTCTTCATACACACAATTATACATATACATGCGTCTATACATATATATGCATATTACGTAGATAGATCGATTCAAAGACACATACACAGATAGACAGATACATACATAGATACATAGACAGATACACAGATAGAGACATAGGTATATACATAGGTAGGTATACAGACAGATTCACAGACACATAGATACTTACTTACATGTATACACACACACACAGTGATATATATATATATATACATACATATAGCTAGCGAACAGGCATATGGCATACGAATTACGTATATACGTGTATATGTATACATGTGTAGATAGATAGATACACCTAGCGAACAGGCATACGGCACACGAATTACGTATATATATATATACATGTGTATACATATATATATATATATAGATACAGGTAGCGAAACAGGTAAGATAGAACTGGTAACGCTCTACACTACTGACGTACACGTATAATTGGAAAAATGGATATTCGATTACACGCGTCTGCATATATTCGCACAGACATTTTTACATGAACAGATGAGATCGTACTGGCAAACTCTGATACAGACGCACATCCGAAGAGATATATATGAACACACGTACGTATATGCACATATATATTCACGCAATAGAGAAACCTGCGCTGTTGAAATTCGTTCTACCTACGTCAATATTTATACATAGAACTACGGCGCCTAATTTCCTCGACAAGAGGCACAGGCGTACACGACGGCGTAAAAATTAACCGTCTCCGTCTACGGAGCGGCAAGGACATATATATATATATATAGTTGACGCCCAAGACATTTATATATTGAGAGAAAGAAAGGGATGTGTGAAGACGTACGTGTGTATACCCACACACGAATAGACGTGTTTGAAAAATTACAACTGACGTATGACGGCCCCCCACACATAAAATATTCACTTACGTCATGCGATACAAACAGAAATGCCCATACACGTGTACACATACTATTATATATATATATAGGAGAATAAATGACAGACAGAGGTGCCCACACACGCGTACACACACATATACATATATATATATATGTGATAATAAATGAGCAATGCACCGAGGACGTCGTATACCTGTAGAGAATTTTGTAGGGCTTCAGTGGTGGCCTGGAGGGAGCTGACGGTAGAAAAAGCCGTCTTCACCTATGAACATTGAGCGGCATCAATAACTTCGTTTTCTTTCAGCAGCACTCGTTTGCGTCTGTCTCCCTACTTTTGACAGAAGGCCTTATTTGTCTGTGCTACCCAAGCTTTGCGCTAAAATGGGTGTGACACTTTTTTTTCTCTCTCTCGCAGTGGTAGGCACATCACCTCCTTGCTTTCAGCTTGGGCTGTTAATTACAAGGTGATGCTGCCGGCGCGGCGCTACTGCTGTCAACGTAGAAAGTGAATTCTCAGACATTCACACCTCTGGCCACGCACGTGCGCTTCAATATCGCTCGAACAACGCCCTTCCTCCCCAATGAAAAAAGTGGTTGACGAGGCAAACGGAACACGAAGAAACAGCAGCGTAAAAAGAGAAGGAGAGAAGAAGAAGGTCCCCCATCTTTCTGCTGGGTCCGCGTCGAGACCCGGGCTCTGAGGTGGGTTTCGCTGCAGCATGCCCACGTACTCCTTCTTGAGGAAGGTGATTTTTTCTTCCTCCCAAAACAAATCAGCCCTCTTCCTTATTTACTTTGAATGTGCGTCTTCGACAACTACGTGCAATCTCTTTTTCCGTGTTGCAACATAAGCCATGTCATAAGAAGTACCCTTCGTCTAGTCTAGCTGCAGCGATACTTTTCTCGCCCAGATGACGCTCCTTTCTTTTCCTCGTCTGGACCCCTCGAACAGTTCAGTACTCCTCAGAAAGTACTAGCCGTTTGAAAAAAGTGTGAGACTTTTCTTTCCTGTTTTTCTGCGCTGATGCCTATGTCCTATTATCTCTCACGTGATAGTAGACATACACGACATGGTAATTTTCATCGTAAAAAGTCAGTTGCTACGCAGAGTCTTTCTTCTTCAAGCAGAACCTTGAGAAGTCACTGAACAGACTGAGAGGGACTGCGTAAGATGCAGTACACACGTATTTATCTATACGTGTGTATATATAGACAGTGCGCAGGGGCGCGCACACGTCTACACATACGCCTACGTATATCTGTATAAGCTGGTGTGTGTAAATGAGGAAATGAAGCACTATAAATACCACGTCTAGACATACCTGTACAAATACACCTACACACGCCGACGTATGTATACGCAGAAATAGAGAACTATAGATCTCATGTCTAGATATAGGTGCACAAACAAATCTATACAAGCTGGTGTACGTCTAGGCAGAAATGCAGTACTCTAGATGTATTAGGTTGCTCATTCCGCTGCACACAGCTTGAAATCTTCGGTGCGGAGGTGTGAGGCTGCGCTGGGGGGAACAAGAGAGAAAAGGTCCACGTCGCCGCATGGGCAGGAAAAAGCAAACAGGTGCACCTGTGGACGGGCAAATAGATTGACAGGACTACACACACGTATATATACATGTACGTGCAACTTTGTGTATTTGTGGGACGGGAGAGAGTCCCGTCCACGCAAACAGATTAAGAAGGAGATGCATACGCGAGCTTTTTGAAGAGTACATTCACACGTGCAAAATGAATCGTAGGCAGAAGTATATTTTGTTCGTAGTATATCGTGACTCAAAAGACGGTATAGACGGTGAGATGTATGTATGTATGTATGTGGATCAGTTTGACCATATGTATGTGATACACTGGGGGAGGCAGGTAGAATTCGACACATAAGTTATCAACCGCAGCCACGTAGAAAACAGGTACACACATGCCGCTGGAGAGACTCACACATATAAGTGCATATGTGTAGGACACATAGATAATTCACCACACCACATGTGAGGTGAGGAGTTTTGTGCCAAAGCAGGTTTACAGGAAAATCCGTGTGCCAACTGGGTGAGGAGAGCTGTTGAAGCTATAAATGAATAAGCTAGTGTACGGTTCATATTTCTGAGGAGGAATAGACGAAAGGGAAAACAAATATAAAACTGTCTTTACTGCTCTGCACAGATACTCCTCCTGCACGTACTTGTCTTTCTACGGAGCTTAAGGACTTAGAAGAAGCGAGCAGCAGGTCGCAGTTCTTCGCCACGAGCTCCTGCAATTCTCGCTTGGTACGTTCAACCTCTTCCTGCAGCAGCTCCTGCAGCATCAGAAGCGGAAGGAGACAGAAGCAGGAAAAAGAGAAGTTGTCAAATTTGAGGGAAGTTCTATCACACACAACGCGTGAAAGAGGGGCGCCACGAGCCGTGAAGAAACGCAAGCTGCGCAAGTGAAGTCAACCAACTTTGACGCAAGAACACGACGCCGATCAAGGTAATGGCAGAAGACGAACAGACAAGCGCGTCACGGTTTATACACGTCTCTATACGAATGTATTCGACTGTGTGAGTCTTTATCCGTGAGAAGTACTCGCATATATATTCCTTGTGTATATGTATTTATATGCAAAATTTCATGTACACAATCATGTGCCACGAATGCGTCCCTTTCAAGAGATACACTCGCGTGTATGTGTGTGTGTGTCTCTCTCTCTCTCCATATATATACATTTGCATGGCGAGTTGCACAAAGTAAAGTCCTGCGTCTTGGGAACTGCACATGCTGGGTCCAGGTAGAAATTCAGGAGATAGAAACAGTACGTATAATCCTTTAGAATGTACGTGCAGTCACAAGCCGATGAATAGTACTACCAGTTTCCCTACTTTTACTACTACTTTTGCGACAACAACAAGTACTACCACCACGATTACTGCTAGGAGTACTACTACAACTGATACCACCACCACCATTACTACTACTGCTACTACTATTATACCACCGGCATTACTACTACTACTACAACTACTAAGGCTACCACTACTACTACTGCTGCTACTACCAGTGTACGTATGTACAGGCGAGCATACTGTTCATAGGTGTGAACGCGTTCACCCTTTTTGCGTATGTTTGAATACTGTAAAGAATGAGAAAGTCGTCTCGTCAGCCAGCCTAATAACAAGTTTCATAGTAGATGCTCACGCACACTTCCGCAAACGAAAAAGTCGAAGACTGAGTTTAAGTGCAGGTGTTCTTCGACGCCTACGTCTATGTAAATAATATGGAGACGCATATATCTACAAAAGTAAGACAGGCATGCAAAGAGGGAGAAAATACTACAGATTTGCATATGCGTGTGTAGGTTTTGTACAAGCGTGTATGTCTACGTAGGCAGTGTCGAGGTGTACCCTCTACATGTGTCACACTGAAAAAATGCGTACGCCCACGTAAACGATAGTATGTAGATGCCCAGCATAATGTAGGTAATGAAGAGACATGTACACACTCATCCTGCAGTTGATGAAGATGCGTAATAAAAGTCCGCCCAAAACGTACACCTTTACAAACATAATATCAGAGAGTGGAAAAGCCCACTCACAGGCTTCTCCAATAGTCCTCCCTCTGCGGTAAGCTGAGGTAATGTCTCGTCGTCGCCGACCCCCTCTGCGTGGGGGAAGTGCGTTTCAGAGGGTTCAGGCGGCTGCTGTGAATCAGCGTAGTAGCAAGCCATCCCGGTGTATTTTCTCTTGTTTCTTCCCTGTTCTTTTCTCAACTTTTTTTTTTCAGCTTCTCATCCTGCTTCTTTTTCTTGTGCTTTTTGTCTCTTGCACCTGCGCAAATCCTGTTCCTCCTGTGCGCCCTGGCTACACGAGAACAGAGAGGAATCGATGGCTGGTGCCGACTGCGCTGACTGCATCAGTTTCGGGGCCGTCTCGTAGTCTCATGAAGGCGAGGAAATGCACATTTTCAAGCAAGCAGAGGGCCACTCCACAGTTGGCACTAAGCTCAAAGAAGTACCCTTACACTTCCTCTTGCGACGGAAACTATACGCAGACGTAGTCACACCTACAGATAGATAGACACGCACAGATACATCTACGTACGTCTATGGCTAGCGTATACACAGAAAATCCGTGCATCCGAAGTCGTGGAGACCGGCGACACATGTATACTTACATATACGTACACAAGGGCGCACACACTGTGTATGCGTAGGTGTCAACATAAACATACGTAAAGGAAGCTACTTGCTCAGAAATTTTCAAACCAACAGTAAGACAGCTATGTCTTCCCCGAAGGTGGACAGATGCCACATACATACATACCCATATATATGTACCTATACGTACGCGTCTGCGCAGAAAAACAGACGACGGTGACAAACACTTATGTTGACGTATCATAGCACGTGCTGAAATAATCGACTTCGTAAACAGGTGCTGCAAGGTCTTCGCCTTCACGCAGTCTACATCGCTACATCCATCTATCTATCTCTCTATATATATTCACAGTGATGGCGTCCAAGAACTGTAGATTTCCTAAGGTTAGAGTGCAAGAATAAATGTACTTTTTCATGTACGTGTGCGTCCGCAGAGTAATACCTATATCTGAGCGACCAACCGCAGTCACTGTTCCTTCTTGTCTCTATATTTTTTCCACTCGCCCTAGGTAAAAAAGTAAACGTTCACTTCTACCTACCTCCTACGTGTACACGAATGAGCCTACGTCCACAGTCGGCCAGTAGCAGGTGTTTTTTCACGCTCCCTACCACAGCCACTGTCTTACCAGGTGCCACAACAATAAGTTATATGATTACAACGATCTCGACCAGGTACATACGTACATATTACGTGCAGCCCCGCTTGACTGGTTCAAACGTATGGAGTTTTTCGTATACGCAAACACTTGAGTGTGCCCATATGTTGGCGGAAACGTGGTAGGCTTATGTTGTTTAGGCTTTTGTGTTTATACAGACAAGATTCCACCTGTAGATTTCAACGGATCTACCACAAGTCGTGTTACCTGAACAAGTTGATCGCGGGAGGCGCACCGATGTGTGTGTGCTTGTCTGTTTGCAAAAATGGGGAATCGGTCCCTGCTGAGGCGACCCTATGCAGAAGAACAAAGTGTGCACAGGCATATTTATACATACGGCTGAGCATGTATGTGTCACGGACGTGTGTCCGACGACGCACCTGTACGTGTTCGTACACACACGGAGACACTTAGTTACAGACAAGCGTATGCCTTTGTAGGGATACAGATTCATGACTTGACAGATGAAGTATGAAAGTCAGTCTACACTCAGAGAGACACACTGGGAGCCGTGGGCCGCTAATGACAACCAAGACACTCTTCCAGCAAGAAACCTCTACAAACAGCCGGTCAGCAGTCTCAAGCGCTAAAAAACGCGCTGATCCGAATTCGGCAAGCTTTCAAGGGTATTCGTGTAGCAGTAGGTATATGCACTGACTCAAGAGGGCATGGATGTTGTCGCGAATATGTATTCCTATATGTTCTATGCATTGCGCCTAGTATGTGATGTTTCGTATAGGCGACTAGAAATACGCACATAGGTATATGTGTACGTACACATGTATATAATGCACATGTGTAACCCAAGTAAATGTGGACGCCCTCTTAATTGCATATATGCGGCACTATGTGTCTTGTGTTAGCGTGTTGATCTCTTCGAAAGCGGACACACGAATCAACGAAGAAGAGCACCCGCTTTCGCTCTGCTAAGTCTGCTACATTGTGAGTTATTTATCCTCCTATGTGCACAGACGCTGTTCTGAAAAACTCAGGTAGTCACGCTAACCAAAAATCTTTTTCCTTCACAGCCTCGGATGATGAAAGAAGTCTTTTCACATGTGCTTGTAGTATGAAGTAGGAAAGTTACTTTCCTTCACAGTCTCGGATGATGAAAGAAATCTTCTCCTACGTGCTTTTGGTATGAAGGAGGGAAAGTTACGATCGTCCGTTGTTGTTAACCGTTTGTTCATCGCATGCGGAATGACACATGCGCAGTGTGAAGCAGCAGAACGAAATCCCACCAACTCTACGACAATGACTCCGTTTTTCCTTAACACACCTCAATTATTCGAAAGCGTGTTTACGACGTGTCCGTCTGACATTTGCTTTGTCGCCCGTGCATTTGATCTTCACTCTGTGATATTCTGCATACGGCGCCCAGCAGTGTCGTCTCTCGTCCCGTAGGGCGGGCGGTGGCGTTCACCCGTATGGGACGTGACACAACCTGAAACTTTTGTGGTCCTGGATTATTGAAGCAAAGCTCTTGACAGTGTTTCCGTTGGCGAAGACCTCAACAGCGGAGAAGAGTGGAACAGATTGCCGCCCGCCTGGTCGGCGAAAATTAAACCCGGCCACCTCTTCCGACGAAAAGATACTCTGTAACCGAAACCAATCGCAGCTGGATCTCCATCACTACTGAGAACACCTACGGGCGACAAACTAAGGCCTGGGAGTTCCCTTCCTCCGTTTGATCTTGCCTCATAGTCACACTACTCGGGTACTCCTCGCGGGTGGCGAGCCGCAGCGCACACCTCCGCCGTGTGCGTGAATCGACAGCGGTTCTCGCCGTTGTACAAGACCACCACTGCCGTATCAACAATATTCCATAACCTCTTGCGACGTCATCAAAGTCGTCTTCGTACGACGCAGCTTGGGTGTTCGTTCGCAGACCTTAAATAAGGGACAATCGGTCAACACCTTCAGGAAGTGAGTGTAGAAGGCGTTGCGTATGTGTCTCTGAAGAATTTTACCTTGGGAAAAATGAGAAGTTTTTATCAGCAACCCGTGGAGCCCAGCGAAAGAAGTATGTGTGCATAAAAGGGTGATGCGGTGAATGGTACACAGCGTGTCCCTCAAGAAATTGATAAGCAAGGGAGTTAATAGGGACGATGCGTATCCAGCTTCTTTTGAGAAATGAACTGGACATATTATACGTATGTGTCCATGTGTAGATGAAGAGAACACAGTAGATGTACTATCGCTGGAACCAGAGCAGAGCTCTTTTCACTACTTTTCATCACTTGAAGATTTGGAGTCAAGTGCCTCAAGTCGAAAACGAACACTGGTGAATAAAGACTATCAAAGCTACTTTTGCCTTTGCTAAGGACTGAATCGGTGCTACACTGTTGTAGCAGGTACCTACACCTGTGAGATGCCGAAGCTTTTCGCAAACTCCATTTGTTTTCAACAGAAGCGTATCGTAGTCAGTTACCAGCATTCCTGTCGTCACAATAACCTGGCAAGCTGTACCACGAATGAACTTATGTAGGAGAAGATCTTGGAACACACGGAATACTGCAGAAGTAAGCTCGGCTGCCAGCAGCACAACAGAGCACTCTTTTGGTGATTGGTGGGCGGCTGTGATACTTTTTTTCGTATCTGCCGCTGAAAAGTGTCACATTTTTGCTTTCTCCGTACATGTGTGACTCCCCGTTTCCGTTTTTGTGTAGCTCTCCGTTTCCCCGTTGCGAAAGAGGATGGGTGGTGCAGCTTCGTCCGAGGCACAGCCATCCGGTCTAGCACCGGCGGAGCCGTCCGCTCCTCAGAAACACGAGAAAGAAAACCCTGCAACAAAACCAGCCCCCGCGAAGATGGTGAATGCGGCAGGTAAACGCATTTGTTGTGCGTGCAAGGAAACGCGTGCTGCTAGAGACGAGTGTATAGTCCTCAACGGAGAGGAGAAGTGCAGGCACTTTGTGGAGGCGCACAACCAGTGCCTTAGAAGTGAGGGATTTGATGTAAGCTGAAAGAAGAGGACTTGAACGATTATTCCGATGCAAAAGGCGCATTGCAGGGATCACCGTTAACCCACAAGCTGGTTCGATGTCTGTTGACAGAGAATTCTGATGAATGCTGCGGTCGCGTTTGCTTCCTGTGCACGCCTACTCAACTGCTGCAACGGGGTATACGTGGTAGTGAACACAGAAAGGTGAGTGTCGAGGCGTTAATAAGAGATAGAAGCAGGAAACGAATGTGAAGACGTCTACGCAACACTTCAGAATAAACTTCGTCTGCGTCAAGTCTGTTGAGTGAAGCGTGAGAGTCTTCGCGGAAAAATTTAAAAGGTCTTAGTGAGTTTTGTAGAGATAGAAGAGAGAGAAGGCTTCTGCACAGTTCAACGTCTGACGACACTTGTCCACGGAGGACAAGCTGAGGTCAAAGTTGTTGCGTTCTTCGGAGAAACGGAGAAGAAAGTTTCTCAACTGGTTGTTGTCCAGAGATCATAAGGAAATCAGTGAACTTAGAAGACAGAAGTGAATAAGAGATTCAGTTCTTTCTCCGTGAGGGTGGTACCTCCTTCGGTACTGGGTGGAAATTTTTAATTGTGGGCTTCAGTATACGAGTACAATCAATGAGGCCGTTTCAGCATGATGACATTTTTGGACCTTTGGGGAAGACAGACGCGGGAGATTGCTGTAGTCGATGCTATGGGTGGAACTATCTCGACAACGGGGTTCACGAAATCACGAAATCGACACGAGCAAGCGCTTGCGCGAAGTGCGAAGCGCATTAGAGGGGGCGGCGGCGCGCTGTGGCCACAGTACTTTTTCACTCTGCACAAAGGCAGCTCTTCTGGTCACTACCGCCTGACAGATAAGTATGCAGCGCGGCGATGACAACTTTCCTCATCGCTCACGGTCGGTCGAGAAGCTCGAAAGATCTTCAGGATTCGCAGGCAAAGAATGCATACGAACCTATCAAGTTTAATAAATCACGAGTGTACTGCACGATCAAAAATATGACGCCCTGGGTGTCACGCGCTTTGGCCTAATGAACTTGTAAGAAAGTTGTCACAAAGCTTGTTTTGTTTCGTCGCCTTTGGATAGTGCGTGTGTGCTTATCCTGTTGTGAGTACACGTGTGAGGGCTTTTGATCAGGTTTGCCTGCAACTGCAGCACTTCGTCGCGATTTAACAATGCTGACGCTTTTGCGACCGTCTGCGACATCTACATGTCAATATGACCTTGGGTGTACGTGGGCGTGCACACTAGTATATCAATACCTACTGTCCAGAAACCCGCGTGTGCGTGTACGAGAACGGACAAACGCGCACCTGGTTTAACCAAGTTTGTCTGCAACCGCAGCATTTCGCCGCGGTCTAACAGTGCTGACGCTTTTGCGACCGTGTGCGAAATCTACATGTAAGTATGACCTTCTGTGTACACGGGCGTGCACACGAGTATACCAGTACCTCCTGGCTAAAGAACGGCGTGTTTGTGTGCGAGAACTGACAAACGCGTACCTGCTTACAACCACAAGCGAAAGCTGGCTTCTCATTTGTGTCACGAAAGCATGCGGTAACACGCACAAGTCATATTTTTTACCGTACTGGCCACACTGTCACGACTAGTGCAGCCAGTGAACTCGTACACTCGGCAGCGAGAACAGGGACCCGTTCAGCGCATCCGTTGGAGGCATAACTTGGATACGCAGAGCTGTGTTCCTCACTGATGGATATGAATCGAGTACATGTACTCTAATGTGGTAGTCAGTCCGTCGGAGTAGTACTACAAGCGTACACGCGGGGTCATCCATACGAACAACAACGGGTTCAAAGGAGGAAGAGCAGGTGGAAAAAGGGGAAGACACGCTCTCACAAAGGGGTGTGAAACCGGAGAGAGCACACACATATGCCGTTACACATATCTACCTATCTATCTAATATATATATATATATATATGTTGGATGCGTATCATGTGGTGGAGATTTGGCTGCGCACCTGCATACGTATACCTAAGGGGTGGCCTAGTCCTCGCGGTTTGTATATGCATCTGTGCGTACACATATGTGTTAATGCATATCGCTGTAAGAGGCAGGCACTCGTCACGGTTCATCCTGCACTTTGACCGGGTTAGGGAGCGTACAAGCCTTCAGGATAGCACGTGTGTACCACACAGAGGGTACGTTCGTAGTCCATACTACACACAGACAAGCGTGGCGCACTGAGCACACAGTAACGGTGGTGCTGACTTCCTTTTCGTACCCAAACAAGCAAGCAGAGTCGCTATAAAAAAAAAACCAGCGTCCACTTCTGCTCTCCTGGCTACAACAGTAGGGTTAAAAAGGCGCGTGTTGACCCGTGAGGCATGAGCTGCGCACGCAGAAGCTAAAGTGGAAAACCCAGAGTGCACGGTAACATAACAGAAAGTAGGACATGTGACACACGGCCACGTGGAAGCACGCTACCGTGTAACTTGTATGCGCAAGAAGCGCGAATCCACAACGTGAGCAAGGCAGACAGGAGTGGCCCCTGTGTCTCCAGCGGCAGCTGCACCTGCTGTGGCTCCTCCTCCTTTCTCTCCTCTTGCACGACCGTAGCTGTTGAACGTGTAGGGGCGCTATTCTGTAAGACAGAAGCAAGAAAAGCTCAACACTGCTGTCACGTATGGTACTCCAGGAAGAAGGCCTCTAAACA
This sequence comes from Sarcocystis neurona, assembly GCA_000727475.1. Lineage (NCBI taxonomy): Eukaryota > Apicomplexa > Conoidasida > Eucoccidiorida > Sarcocystidae > Sarcocystis > Sarcocystis neurona. The sequence goes on from KL647297.1 coordinate 1,128,030, forward strand.
GCAGCCCAGATACAACACATACATATACATGCGTTTCGACGCGCTCGTGTTACGATCGGATCTCTTCAATAGAAGTTGCGCTCTGCAACGCAGAGGTGCATTTGTCATGCCTTTCGGACTTCCCCAAAGAGTGCTGGTGAACGGTACAAGAGCAACAACTTTATCACCCCTCGAGTGGTCGTCCAGAGTGTAAGGCGAGGACACGCATCCAGCTGAAAGGAATTCATAAAGATTGACCAGACTACAAGCACGTACACACAGGCTCTCAGTTACCTGTGTCTCTTGAATGTAGTGGGCTGGACGGACAAATGCAAATACGGGAGCTTCCTGTCTGAAGCAGCAGCGACAGCACATCTGCGGCAGCAGCAGACATATCTTCTGTGCTGCAGCACTGCAACTCCAGCGGCGCCCGACAACCTCAGACGCTGTAGTTTTATAAGGTAGGGCTGCAGGAGCGATAGTAGCAACAGAACCGTACACGAGCGGGTGCGTGCTTCCAAGATGCGTACACAAGTTCCGTTTTTCGATGAAGAGAAGTGCAGACATATCTGTGCTACATATCCGCGTATGGACGCGCGTGTGTAGGGTTGTCTCTGTGAGACGACGAGATAACATAGAGCAGCGAAGCTTTCTGCAGTATCTGCCAGCGCATCATAGCTCTGTCATTCACACCACGTACGCTGCGTCCGCAACACGCAAAGAGATGTAGTGATTCTCCTCTGTCGCTTCTCTTCTTTTTCCGGCTGTTCTGGTCATGCTTGCAGGCGGAAGACTGCGTGCCGCTGGTGTTTCTCGAATACAAATGCGTTGCTTCACTGCTGGCTAGCTCCCGAACGTCATCCGCAGCTGCACACGTTTCCCTTGACAAGCGCTCTACATTAACGGGAATCGACTGCAACTGCAGCGGCAGTACTGCAACGTTGTCATCTAAAGCAAATCCTGCAAGCGTATTTTACTTCCAGCCGACACCCAGTACTTCTGCACTCGTAACTTCATATGTGTCTCTCCAGATGTACACACGTACGCATATATATACATATATACATACACAAACCCGTCTCCCGTTGTAACCTTGTGGGTCGTATAAATATATAAATATCAAGATGTATACGTCACTTTATACACGAATATGTCTCTCTTTATCTGTACACGCGTATGTACACATGTTTGGACGCAGATATTTATATATGTGTGGACTTGCGCAGGTATATTTCTTCGTGTGTCCATGTATGGATATCCTGCTGAAAGGGTGAGCCCACAGGCGCCTGATTCAAGTCTAGGTCTGTACATGCTGCTGCACACGATTTTTCCACGTGTGCGGCGTCTCAACAGATGCTGCTGTGTTGGCTTAAGTCGCTGCAGTCTGCTACGACGGTCCAACAGCAGCTGCCGCACAGCGTGTCAGCGAGAGGAGCTGCGGCAGCATCCGCTACGCAAAGGCACCAAAAACTAACCGTAGAATTCTCACCAAAAAAGAAGGAAAGACGCATAACCTCACACACATATGTACAGGACGCACTTGTACAAGTATATCCACATCCAGACGCAACACACATATGTAGATATACACACATACACCTATATACATGTATACTTATGTATATATGTGAATTTATGTGCGTGTGCATAGACTGCAGCCGTCTCTGTAGAAGCGACCCCAGCTTTCAAAAGGTTCGCAGGTTTTCAGCAGCTACAGCAGCAGCCCTCTCCCATACTTGATCAGCGGCACGGCAGCAATACTTCGTTTTATCGAGGAAAAACAGTACACAACGCTTCTAACTTCTAACTTCTCAGACGAAGACGTAAAACATACGTATACATATATATATATATATATATATATATATGTCCGCAGGTGTGCACAGATATTCATAACTAATGATTAAAAAAGAAGTATATATGTCTGTGCGCGATCTCTCTCTATATATATATTTGCTGGTCGCTAAATAGAATACGTATACACATATATATATGCACATATATGCTTAGATCGCCCAATCTAACGCTGTTGAAAAACAGGGGGTGGCACAGAGTCACAGAGCGAAGCGACACTGTTGCCACTGTACGACGGCAGCACGCTGCAACGTGGGCAGCAACCAGCAACAGGAAACAGCAGCAGCACTACGGATAGACGCAGACGCCGATGGAACGGGAAACAGCAACTCGAAGCAGCGGGATTCAGCAGATCCGGAGGCAGGAGCAGCAGCAGAACCAGACGCAGGAGGCGAATCTGCAGTCGTAGTAGCAGCAGCAGCCTGGGTGTCAGCAACGGCCACGTCGAACAAAGACGATGAGGAGGAACTGTTGTAGCGGCAATGAAGGGAGCAGCAGCAAAACCGAAGGAGGAGCGGTGCTGCGCGATCAAGCCAAAGCGACAAACCAGCGACAACATGAAAAGGCAGCGACCCTGCTGCCTTCTCTCTCTGCGCATGAAATGCGCACGCAGCACTTTCGTGTGGCTCTCTGCCGCCCAGAGAACTGCTCTTCTCCTGCTGCAGGTACATGTTTGTAACACAACTCCACGTATGGATATATGGAAGGCTGGCTTTCTTACATAGACGTCGAAGCGCATGCATCGCTGTGTACGCGCATGCGCAAAGACGACACACCCGCACGTGGATGACAGCAAGCAGGAACAGCAACAGACTTTTTCTTCTCTCTCTCCTACGTGTATCTCTCTGTCGTTCTCCTCTCTTCTACGACCCGCACCATCCCGACCAGCACCAGTTCCGCGCTTCCTCTGCTTCCTCTTCTTCAAGGCAGCAGCAGCGGCACGCGGTCGCCCCCTCTCTGAGAAAAAGTAGCAGCAGTTTAGAGACAAGGAATATGTTGCCATCAGTTGCTCCTGCTGCTGCCCCCTCTTTATCAGCTTATTGCTGCTTCTTTCGGTGTGCTGCTGCTACCTCCCTCGGCTTTCTGCTGCTGCCTCTATCGACTTGCTGCTGCCTCCTCTATCAGCTTGCTGCTGCTTCGTTCAGCTGGCTGCTGCTTCTTTCAGTCTTGTCCTGTTTCCTGCTTCAGCCTGCTGCTACTTGCTTCAGCCTGCCGCTGCTTGCTTCAGTTGCTGCTTGCTTCCGTTTGAGCTGCCTTGGCCTCCCTGTTCACGTTTCTGCTTCGTCTTTAAAATCTTGCTGGTATTCCTGCGGTTTCCGCTCCCCCCGCAAAAGGAAGACTACCGCTGTCTCTCTCTCTATCTCTGTCGCTGCTCCTGGTGCTGCGGCTCCTGCACCCGGCAAAGAACGCTTCAAAGAAACGCAGAAGAAAAGAGGCACCACTTCACACTGTCCGTCCTCTTCTCTTTTCTCCTTTCTGTCGCCTTTCTTTGTCTCAGCGGACGCTCTCCCTCTCTGTAAACTTCTGGTTGGTCGCGCCTCCTCTGAGGTAGCAGGAGAAATCCACTTTTTCTCTCATTTTCCCCTCTTCTTCAACGCAAAGAGAGCTGGCTGGCTGTTCAGCCTCAGCATATAGAAGGTTCTTCAAAAAAGCACCTGCAGACACAGGTTGTAGCATGCGCACCGCCACACTCACACATTTGTGAATGTTGGCAGCCGAAAAAGCGAGCACGTACTTCTCCTCACATATCAAATATATAAATTTGATATACATCTATTTGATGTATGTATACGTTTATAGAAAAAAAGGCAGAGAGGTATAGACACCTACGTAAGGGCACCCCCACAGACTCGAAAATATTTTTAATAGGCGAATTCTCTACGCCTATACGTATATATGTGTGTCTACACACACACGTACACTTATATATATAAACGTGCACACATATGCCGATGTATTGCGCAGACACTCACATATATGCGTATGTGCCCGACGAACTGTGTACTTGCTATATGCAGTATATACGCATGCATGGATACACATACATAGCCGCAGGCGCAGACAAAATACACCTAAGAAGACTCTCAATTGTATATATATATATACATATATATGTGTATACGCATGTATGCAGACAAGTGCACGCACACACATACATACGTAGATATGTGGCGAAGGGAGAATGAGTCACCAGGAAAGCAGGAATGGTCCGCCTAGTCGTGCACGTGGGCGCGGCCATAAATATATATATGTATACGCAACATAAATATACACATATATATATATATATAGAGAGAGAGAGAGAGACGGATAGGCAGAAATAGAGAACGACAGGGACAGCTACGAATATGGGGAGAAAGTGTGGCATACCATTACCGTGAGGATAGAGCGATTGTAGGAGGTGGTCTCGTCAAAGAAAATCGTCCTCCTGCAATTTTTCGCTTGCGAGACAGTCACCCGTGAGTAAAGGCCCTTCGCGTTGGACGGCGCTGTGCCGTCTCGTCTCCCTCGCGTCGCTACACAGCCGAGCACGCACAGGTATTTTACTCGGACCAAAAGATGAAGAAAAGGTAAAAAAGTATCGGCAAAAAGTTCATGTATAATGTGTTCTTACACACGTGTAACAAAACATGTAAGTACAAACGCCTACACGCAACAACGACTCGTACTCATGTGCCAGCACGGGATATACGCTACACACCTGTATGCGTACACTTGGATAGGCATATACATATATATATATATGTAGACATACATATGTAAATAATTACACATATACATATGTGTACCATAGGAGTCAGCAGACACGCTGTATGCCTCTACACAGATTTGTCTCTCTCTCTCTATATATATATTTATATATATATATGTATGCATTACTCACATTTGTACAAATACACGTACATATATATATATATATATAAACATCTCCTGCGCACATATATATATACATATGTATATGCACTTCATGCGTACACACACATATATAGATATACGCAGCGCCCATACAATACTGGTCTTTCATACATGCCGTCCTGCGGCAATATATGCTTGATAGAGTGGTGCCGGCCGCAGTGTGGCTCCTGCTGAACGCTGGTGCAGATTTCTTCCACGCACATCGCACAAGCATTCATACACATACATATATATATAAATATCTGTACATAGATATCTATACACACATAAATGCATACGTATACATACATATACATACATACAATTAAACATCCATACCGACATATACATATATATATACACACAGCAGCCAATTTACATATACATATATATATATATATATCTATATATATATGTGTATCCGGCTATCTGCAAGATGCGGTACAGCACAAAGAGAGGGGCACCACGTATATCTATCCGCAAATATGCGCATGTGTCCCTGTGTCTCTCTCTATTTCTCAGTCTCTCTCTATACTTACACATATATATAGACGCACCGGTAGACGCACACGTAGACGCATACGTGTATATACAAAGATACACAGAGACAGAGACATATACGTATATTCATGTGCGTACGATATACAAGAACCTGGACATTCTGCGCAGGTATGCGACCCTGTATTTCTACACGTGTACAATGCGCATGTGTCCCATGCACGTACATACCTACACACATATATATACTTATGTATGTACACGTAGGTGTTTTAAGTACACACACAACGATAGCTTTGGTGTCCCTCCGCGTCTTCGTACATTCCCGCCGCGCACAAATTTTTCGCAACCGCAAAAGGCGTCCGTTCTGCTGCAGCTACTGCAACGTGCGGAAGAGAAGAACTGAAGTTTTCCGCCAAGAAGACGGCAGCAGCAGCAGGCGAAACTCTTTTCTCCTCTGATAGAAAACGTACAGCAACAGCGAGACACCACAGGAAACTGCCTGAGCAGAACAACCGAAGAAGCTGCAGCACACGGTCAGAAGAAAAACGAAGGCAGTAGGCTCCGCTGAAGTGCACAGGCAAGAGGCCGCGGCCACATATATGCAGAAGTGTATATATCGACAATTACCCTTACGAGCGTATGTATATACGTATAGGTGTGCGTACGTTTGTAGTTATAACAGCATGGAAATACATATGTAGATATATGTCTACCGTTATCTTTACGTTCATATAGAAGTATACACATATATATACACGTATTTGTACTAATGCGAATATATATAATAAATATATATATCTGCACACAAAGATATACGAACAGGGTCAGTCAAAGGCAAGAGACCCCATGGCTGGAGCCTTCTGTGCGAGACTTACAAGTGCTGCAGGCATTCGGCCAAGGCGTGGGTTGCCAGCTGCCTCTGCGTCACGCATACACACACAGCAGCAGCGCAGTGGCAGCAAGAGCAGCAGCAGCAGCAGCAAATTTTCTGGCGGAGAAGAGAAGAAGGAACTTGCCCGGAAACGGAAGCACGGGCTTTTCTAAGAGAAAAAGTTCGAAACAGAAGCACAGGCGCATTCAATCGTTCTTCAGCAAAGTTCAACTTCTTGCGTGTGCGCGCACACCGACACACACACAGACGCACGACCACACACAGAGAGATGTGGACGTACGCATATTCGTTCATCTATCTTCACGGCTCTCAATCTCTGTGTCTCTCTCTGGAGAAGAAGATAAAAATTACTTGCGTTCACCCACGTAAGCACCTATCTACATACAAACATATAGTTATACGTATACATTCTCGCATAGTTATTAACAGACACACATGTATACATATACGTATATGTATGTATACTCGCCTAGTTACGAACATACACAGATATACATATATATACATATATGTGTAAAGATATCCGTATGTATACACATATATATATATATATATATACACCTGATAAATACATATCCACGTACACACATATACGCACACACGTACATACATACATACACGTACATGTATATGTATATATGTATAGTTTAACGGCATGAAGCAGGAGGTTGGTAGAAGATGGTCATCAAGTTTTGCTGTTTCTTCTTGGTAGGAGTAGCGGGAAAAACTGAACTCTCGGCAGCATCTTGCAGGGTTTGCGTTCCTCTTTTCTTCTGCTCACGTAGAGTATGTCCGAAATGCCAAGTTCCAAGCAGTGGAAACTCTCCGACCTGCAGCAGCAGCAGCAGCAAAAGCAGCAGTAACAGCCCGCGCGGCACCAGCAGTAAGAGGCCAAGCAGCAGCCGCAACAGCACCAGGAACAAGACGGACAGCACCAGCAGCAGCAGTAAGAAGACCAGCAGCGCCAATAGCCTGCAAGCGCCGGCGGCAGCAGCAGCAGTAGCCCACGTGCAGCAGTAGTGGCCGACATGCAGCAGCTGCAGCTGTAGTCCCCTTGCAGCAGAAGCAGCAGTAGCAGCAGTGAGAGGGCCAGCAGCGCCTGTAGCCTGCAAGCGGCGGCGGCAGCAGCAATAGTAGCCCACATGCAGCAGCTGCAGCAGTAGTCTCCTTACAGCAAGAGCAGCAGCAGCAAGACGACGCGCAGCGGGAGCAGCAGGCAGAGAGCGGCACCCGTGAGGAGCGGCAGGAGGTGGACAGGAGCAGTAGCAAGAAGAGGAGGGGCAAGAACAGCAGCGGGACACATGAACCCTAGGAGCAGGGACCGAAACAGCAGCAGCAGCAGCAATAGCAGCAGTCGCAGAGCGGCAGGCGGAGATCGAATGCGCAATGTTTCTCGAGCACAATTCTTCTTCCGCAGTACCCTTCGTATTCTTTCATGTCCCTGCCGCTGCAGCCGTTATCTTCTTCTTCCGCTTTCTCTCTTCCTCTCTATCAGACAAAAAAAGTAACTTCTGCTAGGCCCCACCACCTGCGTACTACATACACCGAGTCGCATGTAAGCACGTACACTCCTGCTGCATCTCTGCCGTCTGTCTCTCTGCCTGGGGTTAGCGATCTTGTTCGTCCGTCGTTTTCCTCTCCCAACAAACTTCTCTACCATGTGACAGATAAGAGATACATGCATCTCCCGCACGCATTTATTCAGAGACCTACACATATGTACCTCCACACATGAGTATATACATGTACAGAGAGAAATAAATAAAGGAGCGCAGATAGACATCAAACTGGATAAAGACACCCGCTTTGACGGGGTTTTATTTCAAACGCTTCCATAGCGCTCAGCTGTTGGCACACATATAAAATATATCCATAGATGGGACCGCGCATACGTATCCACGTGTGTGTATACATACATACACATACGTACTTACATCTATACGTGCATCTACATATATATATATATATATATGTGAAGAGATCCCTATGGAGGAGAACAGCTGCTGCGGCTGACTGCTGCTGTTGCTGCGGCTTGTGTGTTTTGACTCGGCCTGCTCTCTTTTCCTGTCCCTTCTGCTTTCCCCGTTTTTCTCTGGCTCGTCCTCTTCTCTTATTTTCTCCTTCTTTTTCTCGTTTCATTTCCTTTCTGTCCTTCCCGCGTCCTCCGCAGTCTCTCCTTTCCTTCTCTCGTGGTGTGCATGCTTCCTTCTGCTCTCTTCTTTTGCCCCTCCCTCTTCTCCTTTTTCTTTTTTGTTCACTTATCTTCTCTGCTCCGTCTTTTCTTGCTTTCTCTTGGGTGGCTGTGTGCTGGCAATTCTCACCTCTCAAGCAGCCGCACGAGCACGTCCGCGTGCCGAGTTCTGAACGCAGCTCCAACTGCCGGGGCCTTTTTGTGCAGGGGGAGGAGAACCAAAGCAGCACAGACGCCAAAGGAAAGCAGAGATGAAAAAGAAAATGGGGGCAGAAGAGAAAAGTAGCGGGCCGGTGGAGAGTCGGGTAAGGAGAATAACAAGAAAAGTATCGCCACCGTAGAGAAAAGGGCGAAGAAGAGGAGGGGAATGCAGGAACAGAGGGGAGCAGGGCATGCAAAAACGAAGAAAGCGAGGAGAAAAAGAAGGACAACGAGGGGACGAAGAAGGACAGAAGTGACGTCACGAAGCATTCGTCTCGTCAACTGCAGAAGGGCAGAGCGAGAAGCAGACACAAAACGAAAAGAAAACGAACACGTTGGGGACAATACGAACGAAAACTCCCCCCATGTTGTTCGATCGACGTGCATGCCGCCTACACACACAAACAAATAAAAGGGAAAGTGGAACAAGAAAAGGACAGACCAAACACACCCCCTCCGCTTGTCGTCGCCCTCTTCATTCCGGACTGTACTCACACATATATGGACGTGCACCTATATACATATGCATATACATGTGTAAATACATACGTAGATATGTATATATATACACATATTCTCACATACATATACATATATGCGTACACGTACTATCACCCGCGCACATACATACACATATATATATATATATATATATATATATATGTAGTACAAACAT